>WAAE01001778.1:0-11362 GCA_013400495.1 Nicator chloris | reverse complement strand
TCCCAGTGACTCAGGAATTTGGAAAGTTTGCACTGAAAGGTGGATGAGGGACAGTAATGGGGGCTTTTTTGGAAAAAATGCCATTCTTGAGAGTTTTGTGGAGTCTGGTGGTCAGATTGATCAGTGACTCCCACAGATCCAGTTCTGGCCTAGGGTCAAAGAGCATAAATTTTTGTTAGGTAGAGCCTCTCAGTATTGTTAAACAGACCTGAGAAACAATTTTCAAATGGAAACCTTGAACATATTACTGTCTAACTTTGTTATACTAAGAGAAAATGGAGTTTAAGTATATTTGATTATATTCTTACATCCATTCACCACTTTGCCTTGAAGTTTTTGGAGTTAGGCTTATTTGGTTATTCAGCTCTGGAAAAAATTGCTCTAATTTTGAAGTTTGGTTTTCCATTTCTGTTCATGTTAAGTAGCCATATTACAGTCCTGCAGAATGAGTTTTCAAACCAGTGACTGATAAATTAGTTTTAAATTGCATTATTTTATACATATACTCCATTTATACTTTTTGGCTGTAAGTAAATAATGATTCGATATATAAGACAATGGAGAATACTATAATTTAAAAAAACAAATCCTGGGGTATGGATTGATTTGAGCAGATGTTGTGCAGGGTCACAATAATAACTTTAATAATAATTTACATTTTGGCTCCATTGTGTTATTCTGCACTTCTGGTTCCTGATTGATAGTGAAGTGATGTAACATATTTTAAAAAACTGGAATTATTTATGCTTGATAAATTTTGTGTGTTCCTCGGTGTGTATCTGCAGCTCTGCCTGTTTCTCTCAGTATAAATACTATGTGTAAGTACATATCTCTGCAACCCCACCCTTGGTGGGGGTTCTGGTTTATCTGCCTGTAGTTGTTCATCATTCTCTCGTTGCACATCAGGACAGAAGCTGACAAACTGCCTCTTCCTCTAACTGGAATAAGTAATTTCATATCTTAACTCATTTTGAATAGCTTACAAATCAATATTATTTTTGTTGTTGTTGATAAAAGCACCCCAATTTATGCCCTATTTTCTTCCTTCAAATGTATTGCCTAACAATAGTGACCCATAGACTTTGTTAGGCATGTTAAAGTTCCTTTGGGAACACAATGTTGTAGATTATTATAGGAAATAAGTGCTACATCTGTGACTAAAATTGTGTCCTGTCCTTACATATAATCCTCATAAAAATGCATTCTAATAAGAAATAACTCTCTCTCTGATATTCAGATGAAAGTTAACTGAAAGGTTACTGTGTATAAATTCTTTTGTTGCTTCACTCGAAGCTTTCCTTTAAACTTAGGAAATCTTTGCAACTGCTTATTATAAAAATCTGCAATTTCTGGACTTTCCCCTATGTATACTTTTAAATTCTCCAACTTTTTCACTTTCTGAGTATTCCTGGATGTCTTGTTATTTTGTGATAGAGCTGCAGTTAAGCCATCACATGTTATACAGCATTATGCCATATTAGAATCCCAAATGTCTGTGAACAAATGAGAATGATTCTTGGTGTGAATTCTGATATTAGGATAAATTGCCTGTGTGCATGGGCAAGCGTGGGCATGCACGTTTTGTATCCATTTGTCATCTGAGGTTGAACATTTAATTAATCTCAATAACAGAGCTGATAAATCACATGGCCATTGGAGGAAGACAAAGTTCTATTTAAGGAAGGAGAGGTACCTGGTGAGTGATGTCTGTCACAACCATAAACCTTCTCAGGAGGCTGGGAGTAGGAGACTGTGTTGTTGTGATCACTGCTTGGAGATTGGCTAAGGTGGGAGTAACTTAAATAAAAAATAGTGTTGGTAAATGACTGGTGTTTGTGTTAGAGCTCTGGAATAGTGAGCAGCATGAGGAGTATGAGTTTAATGACTGCGGTTAGAAAGGTGACAGCAGACTGAGGTCAGCATCAGTTATGGACAAGTTTTAGTGAGCATCTGATGCCAAAAGGTTTAATCTGATGCAGGACAGGGAAAGGAGAATTCCTTCATGTCTCTTGATACAGGACCTGGATTCAAACACTGAACCAGTGGCCATGTGTGTACTGACATCATTTCATTGCTTATACTCAGCCTTTTCCTATATGGTTATACAGTCACTTCCTTAAGATGAAAAACTTCATTTTAAAATAATTTAGCTTCTGTTAGTTCACTACTCTAAAAAAGTGTCCAGAATTTCTCTTGAATGACTGAAAATCAAACTTCCAGTCCATATTTACTCATCAGCAATCCATAGGCATTTCATTTTTATAGTCAACCATGCCAGTAGTGTTCCTTTTACTTTGACATCTTTTAGTAGAAACTTGTCTGGAACGTCCAGTCTTTGATAGAAACTGTATTACCCTACCCTTCTGCTTTTTACCCAATTTAAATGAATCACATTTATCCTACTTTTGCTTCTGTCTCCATGTTACTTTTTCCTTAAATAGAAATCTCATTTTAACAAATCTTATTTCTGTCCCTAATAATTTCCTGTCATTTCCCTTATCCTAAATGTATTTTTAGGTACTTATCCTTTACTTTTGTGTACATTCGTTGTAAACTGAAATGGAATAGTCCATAAATGTAGGAGTGTGGCTAATTTATTGTTGATATTTTAATAAATGAATCTTCCCCATCTTCAGTGTGTATCAGCCTCACCTTTCCTGTGCTTCGCTCTTTGTTGAGAACTTAAATTTTTTTTTCAATTTGTTTTTTCCAAGTGCCAATTCAACAAGAGTTTTCATCCATCGAATTTTTAGCTTTTTTTTCCTCTTGCCAAAGTAGTCTCTTCCTGTTCTTTCTGGTTGCTGGACTTTTAATATTCAGTTTGAAATGCAGATTTGTTGGGGAAGAGGAAGACTTGCTTTACGGGTTTTTCCCTTTGTTATTTGGAATAGAAATTCTGGATTTAGAAGAAGAAGCACCTGAAAAAGGAATTACAGTAAATAAATACCACAGAGAAGGAATGTGTTGTAGGCAATGATTGTCTGTATCAGAAGAAAATATGGGTTTGGAATTGGCTTCCTTTCTACAGAAAATATTAAGAAAATGTATTTACTTTAAAAATGAATGTGCATGTAATGCTGTTAGTGTTGCTAAAGAAATCTTTGTAGAATGCAGGTATCCAATTGGATGCTTGACAGGCCAGGCCTGCCTGGGGGTGCCTCAGACCTGAATGCATCTTCCACTGATGCCTTTTCCTGGCTTTTTGTGCTTGATATGATCTATATGTACCAACATTTCTCTTATAGTGTGTATTCTTTCATTTGCATAAAATTTAGGACTTACTGATACCATATTTTCTACTCTTCAAAGCAGGTAGAATGGATAATGTCTTGATGATGTTCTTGCAGCAGTTACTTGCTTTTGATGAGTTTTCCTCTTTGTGATTTGTCTTCTCCAGGTGTATTCCAATCTCTCAATGCTGAGTGGTGCCCCTGATCTAGCTGTCAACCCAGAGGACACTGCTGCTTACACTTTGAGTATATCTCCCTGCAGACGGGGAGTCTTCCAAGGTACCATTTAGAACTCAAATATATAAAATATCCCTATAAATTAGCAGGTTTAATCTGTTTACAACTAATGCTTGCATTTGTTCTGCATAACCTTTCTTCTGGAAGTAATGTTATCATTACTGGTGATTCAGGTTTTTAAGCTGGCTCATATTTTTATTTTTAAAGGTATCTTACTGCTAAATATGTGGTCAGGTTCTTCAAAAATGCCAGCATATGAACAACTTTATGCATTTTATTGGTCTCATGAAAATTGACTAAATAGGAAGTAATGTTTTTTGAATTATTACCAAGTTCGTGGATCTAAATTTAATTTTCCAAAACCTGTTGAATCCCTTTAGTAATGTTAGCACTATTGGAACCAAAGATGTAAAGGTCGAGACAAGAATCTGATTTTTTTCCCTTAGTTAATGTTCAACCCGTTGAGCACAAGGCAAGAGTACATAAATAGAATGCAGTGTACTTGGTTCTTTCTTTAACATATATAGAGGCTAGGATCTAAAATTAGTTGTACATAATTTGCATCCATCCATGTTTATAATGGTATTCTTGTGATACAATAGCAAAACTCTTGATTGTTTTAACCAATGTCAGTGTCCCATAATTAATGTTTTGTCATGATTTACTTTTTCAATAGCAATTCAGATTTCATAATTTTTAAATGTTTGGTAATGGTTCTAAAATTCCATGGTGCTCCTTATTTACCTCATAATGTGAGAAGCTTGGTTTTGAGAACAAAACTGTACAATCAGTCTTTGTCTTCCCTGTAGGGTAACTATTGTAATAAATCTCAGTAGAGAAAAGTACAAAGGTGTTTGGGAGGGAATTATGGAAACAGAGGAGACCATCCTAAAGGAACTGAATAGGATCAGGAAAAGATTTGAACTTCTTAAACAAAAGGTCTCCTGGTAATGGATAAATCTCTCCATACAAAATATGTAGTGTGTGTAGTTTTGAATTTGTGGATTCCTAACTCCAAGCACTTGATTCTGCTACATTGTTGGACAATTGAGATTAATGACAGCTGTTTTCTCAACATTAAAAACCTATTAAGTCTTGTCCCTGAGGATGTCAAAGTGCTTTGCTCCTTTGGCCACTTTGTTTTTAGTACCTGATATGTAAAACGTAACTAATAATGCCATCTCAATTCACAAGTGATTTGTGCAAAGAAATTAATACTTGTAACAAGGCTTGGCCTAGTGCCATAGGAAGACTTCAGTGCCCTGATCTGTAGCCCTGGAAAAAAAAATCACGCTATATGAATAGGAATCAGCTTTCAATGAAAATATAACCATCAAAAATGTGCACCAGGAAATATTGAGGATGTACTCTATTTTAACATGCCTTTTTTTTTTAATCATTAAAGATTTAGGAATAGTCTCTTATTCTGCCTTAGAAAATCCTCAGTTCTTTCATATATAATGAAAGTTTCAGTAGAAGAGGCTCCAAGGGATGTATCATACAGCAAATTAATACCAGGTGATAAAAGCCATGCCTTCAAAGGCACATAGATGGCATGTTCAGATCTACATGTCCAATGTTCTCTCATTCCCTTGACTTCTATCACAATGATTTCCATTATGTTTTGAAGTATTATATGTTCACTGAGTGAGAAAAGAGAGAGCAGTCCATTTCTGTAACCCAACAAAAAGTTACTGGTTCAAATGCTGGGAAGGCACATCTGCCCTTTTTCTTAGAAAAGTTCATTTATTTTACACTTTAAAATAACTTGATAGAAAGCTAAAGTTATCCTTTGAAAAGGACAGGGCTCAGTTATCTACAATCCACCCCCTGGCTCAGGGCTTGCTTTAATCAGTACCTCAGGAAATCATGTTCATCCTTCCCCTGGAACAGAGACAGGTTTGTCTCTCTCACAGAAATACCTGCACACTCTGTAATAATCACTCAGCTGCTGTAGCAGGGAGAGGGGTGGAGGGAAGAGAGGCCACTATCACAGGTCTGAAAAGCAGCAGCTGATTTTGCTGTCTGATGTTAGGTTTGATGTAAACCTAACTACCGCGTGTCCTATCTCAGGTAACGTGTTAGGAAGTGCTTTCTTTGTGGCTTCAAGGAGAATGAAAGTCTGTCTGCCTCAGACTGTGCAAGGCTGGGAAGTCGTATTTGTTCTCCAGAGCAGAATTTCCAGGTCCTGAGAACGTCAATGTCAAAGATAAATATATATATAGAAATACATGAATGCATTTTTGGATCAGGCTTTCAGGATCTTTCAACAGCCAGCCTGAATCTTGAGGATCACAGATAAGATGTAGGTGATTCCAGTGGGAATCAGGCAATACTCAGGAATCTTAACCCTTTCTAGGTTCAGGATACTACAAGAAAATTATAATTTAAACACTTCCCCCCCAAGGAAAAAAAAAAAAAGTATTGTTTATTCAGTCTGCTGAATTTGTTTAGAAGGAACAAATAATTCATAGGGTGAATTATTTTCAAATGACTCAAAATAAAAAAACAGTGCTCCAAAGCTATCTGCAGAGGGAGTAAATTTTAGCCTGCAAGGAAAAAAAGAACAACTGTTTTGATACCTAGCTGAAGACTCTGTCATAGTGTCAAAGAATAGTTTCAAGTCCAGAGCTTCCTAACTTGTAAGTGTAAAACTTTGTAGCCTTGGTGTTCTAATACTGTTTTTGTCATATTAAAATAAATTCTAATAAAAGAACTTTTACCGTGTAAGTTGTTGTACTGAGCAAATGGTTTGCATTTTTCATTTACTTTCAAAGTCCTTTTATTTCCAAAATAATATAGCTGCAAAATTATGCTGGTTTTGCTTTCTGTCTTGCTGTTTTATGGTTGCTAAGCTAAAAATGGGCCCAGTTATTTTCTAAAGCCCATTTGGAAGCATTCCAATAGAGGGCTAATATTACATGCTTCAGCTAGTTTCTAGGAGTATGACAGCTTTAACACAGAAATAATAGCAAATAAACATGTCAAACAAGATTCTGTCACTACATAAAATTCTTCAGCAGTCTGCTTTCCGAGTAATTGAGCAATTTTCTTTAGGTTTGATAAAGCATCTTCTACAGATTGCTTTATATTTTATCAAATTTTTATTTCTGCTTTCCACATAATAGACCAGAATTTTTCCAGAATACAGCAAAACTCATAATACTCGAATATGTCTTGTGCAAAAAACCCACACACCTTTCATAATCAATGCCCTTTTATTCATACAACCCCCTAGCATTTGGAAAGGAGCTTTCTAACTTTGTCTTACCTTTCATTAATTTTTTAACAAAATCTATGTTTAGTAGGCAGTGCTTTTCCATGCTGCTGAGAAACTTAAATTGAGGAAAAAAAAGGCAGCATGTTCCAGGCCTGTCAGATGCAGCTGTAGGGCAGTTGCAGTGAGGGAGTGAAGATCATGCCAATACATTCTGGCCTGCAAATGAGTTGATTGAACTTGTTTGTTTATCATTATTATTTATTTGACACTGGCATTAAGAAGAAAATAAAATCCATTTCTTTGCTGGAATTCTGCAAATTGATCTACTGATCACTATAATTTTAATGGAATCATGAACACCCATGAGGGAGAAAGATTATCTTTGTAGTTTCTTGTAGCCTATGCTGTATTTCCAGCACCTGCCAGTTTGTCTGAACACTTCCTCTTCACCCATATCACCCTGACAAATTGAGTCTAATTCATTGGTAGCAAAGACAAAGCTTGAAGGCTCTTCTGGTTGCTTGATTACTGTGAATGGCTCTTCTGGATCACTGGAGCTGCTGGCCTGGCCCAGCAAGATAATCCCTGACACACATCATCCATCCACCCATCCACCCATTCATCCATCATCCATCCATCCATCCATCCACCCGCTCCCCCACCCATCCGTCCATCGTCCATCCATCATGCATGCATGCATGCATCCATCCATCATCCATCCATCATCCATCCATCCATCCATCCATCCATCCATCCATCATCCATCCATCATCCATCCATCCATCCATCCATCCGTCCGTCCGTCCGTCCACCCACCCGTCCACCCACCCGTCCATCATCCGTCCATCATCCGTCCATCATCCATCCATCCATCCACCCACCCCCCCACCCATCTGTCCATCGTCCATCCATCATGCATGCATGCATCCATCCATCCATCCGTCCATCCATCCGTCCATCCATCCGTCCATCCATCCGTCCACCCATCCGTCCACCCACCCGTCCATCATCCGTCCATCATCCATNCATCCATCCATCCATCCGTCCATCCATCCACCCACCCATCCTAGTGCTGTTGGAGCTGCAGGCTCCTGTGCCTTTCCATATTGTGGTTTCATTGTCACATTAAGAAGAGGCAGTGTGAATTATAAACGAAACAATTCACCTCTTTATTAAATGCTACAAAGCCATATATGAATGATGGTTGACAGCAGGATTTGCCACTTGCTCATTTCTCCTTGGTATGAGACTTAAAGCTTGTTCTCTTTTTTTTTTCATTGTTGTAGGTAGCAATTTATTTTACCCTAGTATACCAACAAATAGTAGGATTTACAGAAATTCCTTAGATTTACGTCTCATCATAGAGATTTTCCTAGGAAAAATAGAGATTATAAAGTTTCGTACTAACCTACAGTAAATATCTTCTTTTTTAATGGAAAATTTATAAGGACAAAATATGGCCAAATAGCTACATAAATTACACTCATCTTGTTAATTTATCTTATCTCTTATGTGGAACTTTTCTATTTCTGTGAAATAGATTTCATTGGCCAGGAAAAAAAAACAAAACAAAAAAACCAGGAAAATATCAAAACCCCCTCCTTCGACTCCCAAGACCTTATTAAGTTCATGTTGGTATATTTAAACCACAAGCCAAATGTTTCTATACCTTTTCAGACTTATATGATGAATTCTATGGCCATATAGCCTTCTGTTCTTTATTCCAGTTAAAATATTGGGATATTGTGGGCTTTTATCATCTCTCTGCAGTAGAAAGTAATCATGCACACTATGTATCTTTCAAATATTCCATTTAAGTTATACAGAAAGGAAGGCATTGAGCATTTCTTGCTTTCTTAATTGTATTCATTGATATAGGGGGTGTGTAGTATATAGCCAATGAGCCAGTCTAACATGGGATTTTGTAATTACAATTTTATTGAGAAATAAAACAGCCTGCCTCCTTTTAAAGGGATGCATCTTCTCTGAAGCAATAGAAAGCAAGGCTTTGGTAATAATATGTTGACTGTAGTAATATAAAAAGTTTCAACACTGACTAGTAAAGCTATAAAATATACAATGATGTTTGACCAAGAAAGCTTTTAAAGGAATGATGTGTCAGCAAAAAAATAACCTCCTCAATTTATGTAGAATTTAATAATTTTCTGCATAATTCTAGAAATACTTGTTGCTTTTACAAATTCAGGATCATATATGCAAGTTTAGTATCTTATATGCATTCAGAAGGACAGCTAAGGAATCTTGTTTTCTAAAATAGATGATAAATGGCCTAATTCTGTGGCCAGTTGAATCAATTGTATCTCTGGGATGTAGGTGAAGTCTGCTTTGGTCTTGAATGTATGCTTTAAAAATTGTCAGCCATGACATTTTGGCAAGTTACACTGTTGTGTAAAGTGTGAGACAGAAGTCAGAACTGAGCCACTGGATACAAAAAGAAAAAAAACCCAACCAAACACTGAGGACTGTTTTGCATGACAAGATTATCATTTATCAGTTGTTCTGTAGCATCGATAATGAAAAGTGAGATGCATCAACAACTAAAAGTTCTTTAAGATGCCTGTGCATTCACAGCCACAAGACCAGAACTTTCTGTGTCAAAGCTCTTTAAAAACATAGAAGCCAAGCTCAGCAGAACCACATGAAAAATGTAAAATTGCTTTCTGTGTTTGTTATTTGAAATCTGTCATTTTTGGTGCAGTGTTTCTGCACATTTCCAATGTATTATTTAGGACTTCATAGAGCACAAAGTACTTTTTATTACTCTTCATTGTATAAAACTCTTTTTCCCATCATGCAAAACATCTCTTGACAGGAATATTTTTGTAGCCCATAATTGGAATAAATTAATATATTTATGTATCATCTGCTATCTTAGGATCCAATAGGGGTCAGTGGGTTGCATCATTTACTCCCAATCCAGGAGAGTATTCTAATTAGGAATACTTCCTAGGAAATTGTTCTGCCTTAATTTATAGACTCAAGTCATGCAGATCATACTCTGTACTGTCCTCACTGATAAGGATACTGCATTTTAGATTTGACATGAAATTAATACACTTTTTTCTTTCGTTATTTGCAGTTCTTGCCAGCAATGATTTTCTTTTATTTTCCCCTCATAAAAAATTCAAATAACTTTGAGCCACCAGTAGATATTTTGATGCCCGTGAAAATTACAAAAGACAATTTATTAATACTTTAAGATTAAACTGAGCTATAAAATGTATGCCAACTGTAGTAAAACTCATTACTTTTCCTAGAAATACTTTGACAGTTTTAATGGAGAGCCTTGCACAGATCTGTATTCACCACATCAATTCAGTCACCTTTATCGATCAAGATGAAAACCTCATTGTTATTAATTCTGTTTGTTTGAGATCTGGTTTACATAAAGGAGGAAAATGGACAGTCAGAAATTACACTGCAATTCTTCACTGATTTTTTGATCATGCAATTGGTGGATTATCAGCACAGTGGTTTAGCAATTCAAGTAGTTTTTAGTTACCATAGTTCCTCTCATAGCTCTTGAAATATTCTTGAGCATTAGTAATTAATTCTTTTGGAACTTTTCAAGCATTCTAATATTATCTGCAAATAAAAATTAATTATTGAAGTGCTCCAGCAAATTATTTTGATGCTTTTGAGGCCACGTTTTGTGCAGAGAACAAAAGTCACTCTTTGTTTTACCATCTCGTTACTTGAAACTGTGATCACTCCTGTTCTGCCCCTCTTTCTCCCATGCTTACAAATGGATAATTCATGATTCTGAAATACAGAAAATTGGTGAAGAAAATCCTCTGTAGTCACTGGAAGGAAGAACTATAAGGAAAAATTACTAAAATTTTAAAATTAAGTGTAACAAAATATTCTTTACTGTAAGAAGTTGGTAGAATTTATGAATGTATCGATTTTCAGCATTGAGCCAAGACTTTTTGATCAACTTCAAAGCTATAATTTTGCATTATTTTACTCATTGTCTTCTAATTGTTGACAGCTTTCAAGCATATTGATGGCAAGGATTGGTATTTAAAATTCATGATTCTCTCTTACACTTTGCTTCTCTCTAATATTGTGATCCAATAGACCAGAATAATACTAGGATTATATACTGAGACATAAAATCAGATTAGTTAGTCAGTATCCTATCATCATAAGTAATTCATTAGTGATTTATTCTATGATCCATTACCTATTAGTGCCACTCCATGTGAACTCTTACATCAAGATTTATATACCTTGAGCATTTTCTTCAGCCTTCATTATCCTTTCCATAATGGTTTTATTTTTTTATCCTTCTTGCACATCTACCTTATCTTTAAGATTAAAAAAAAAAATCAATAATTTCCTCAAATTGCAGTCACTCCTCTGCCTATTTAGACCCAAGTTCTGACTTATTTACTGGGAGTAATTTTAGTAGTTTTTAAAATGTCTTCATTTGAAATTCTTTTGGTTTGTTTTTAATTAGTTTAGTTTAATTTATTTGTATTTCAGTAGAGTTTTCTTAATAAAAGAAAACTTGGGACTCTAAGTTTGAAGTTTTATATTATATTCTTCCTCTGGATTTAAACCTATTTCAATTTTTTTATTTTGTTTTTAACTTCGGTGCTTTATATCTGTGCTTCTCAGTTGCTGTCTATCAAAGAAGAAGAGATCTTCC
>WAAE01001775.1:85853-128541 GCA_013400495.1 Nicator chloris | reverse complement strand
GGGAATGGGAATGAGTATGAGGATGGGGATAATAATGAGGATAACATGGGGAGAGGGAGGAGGATGCCACGGGGGTGAGGATAGGGATGAAGATGGGCATGGGACAAGGATGTAGACGGGAATGGGGATAGGAAGGAGAATGGGGAATGGGATGAACATGGGGAGGAGGATGGCTGTGGGAATGGGTGTAGGGATTGGGGTGGGGAGAGGGAGGAGGAGAAGGAGGGTGCCCACGGGGATGAGGATGGAGGACAGGGACGAGGACAGGGATTAAGACAGGGAATAGATTGAAGGTGGGGATGGGAGCAAAGATGAGCACGGCAATGGGAACAAGGATGAGAATGGGGATGAGGATGGGGATGAGGATGGGGATGGGCATGAGGCTGGAGATGAGGGTGAGGATGAGGATGGGGATGAAGTTGGGGATGAGGATGGGGATGAGGACAAGGATGAGGATGAGGGTTGTTGAGGACTCCATGCTGACCTCCCGGCTCTGCCCCCACAGCTCCCCCAACGTCCATCTCAGTGCTGGCCGCAGACACCCCGGCACCCTTCAGCCGCTACCAGGCGCAGAACTTCACCCTGGTGTGCGTGGTGTCCGGCGGGAAGCCCGCGCCCCTGGTGAGCTCCCGGTGGGATCATCCCTCCCGCTGACACACGGAATAACCAAACACCTCCGCTACAAAACCCACCAAATCCATGTGCTCTTCCATCAGGCCAAACCCGCTCCCCAAATCCCGTCTTTCCACGGAGACCACGGGAAGGAGTTCCCTCCAAAGGGATGCTGGGGATGCCCCCGCTGCACTCACTGTCCCCTTTGTCCCCTCCAGGTGTACTTCAAGCGGGACGGGGAGCCCATCGAGGCCACCCCGCTGCCGGAGCCGCCGGCCGGCGCCAGCAGCTGGGCCCCCCGGAACCTCCTGCACCGCGACCTGGACGACACCAAGCTGCCCAAATCCCTGGCGGCCGACGGCGAGCCGGGAATGGGAAACCCCTTCCCCACGGCAGACCCGCCGCGGGGGCTGGCGGCCGAGCGGGATTCCGTGACGGAAAGCATTCCCGAGACGGTGGTGAGCAGGGAATTCCCGCGCTGGGTGCACATGGCCGAGCCCATCTATTACTTCCGGCACACGCACGCGCCCGTCAGCGACGGCACCGTCGAGGCCCGGGCCACCCTGACCTGGACCCTGAACCCCCAGATCGACAACGAGGCCCTGTTCAGCTGCGAGGTCAAGCACCCGGCGCTCTCCATGCCCATGCAGTCTGAGGTCACGCTCGGTAAGCAAACGGGTTTTGGGGCTTTTCCTGGCCTTTCAGCACTTTTGTCAGTTTTGGGGGATTTCTCTCTTTTTTTTTGCTCTTAATTTTTTGGACTTTCTCTCCAGTTCTTGGCTTTTTCTCTCAATTTTCTGGCTTTTCTCCCTTTTTTTTTTTGTCTTTTCCCCTCATTTTTTGCCTTTTCCTCCCCATTTTGGGCCTTTTAAAATTTTTTTTTTTTTTCTTTTTTTTTTGGCCTTTTTTTTTTTTTTTTTTTTTTTTTTTTTTGCTTTTTCCTTTTAATTTTTTGGCTTTTCTCCCAATTTTTGGGGTTTTTCAATTTTTTTGGTTTTTTCCCATTTTTCTTTTTTTTTTTCTTTTTTTTTGGTGCTTTTCCCCCCATTTTTTCTGGGCTTTTTTCCAGGGTTTGTTTTTTTTTTCTTTTTAATTCCACATCTTGCTTTCCTTGCACTCATTTTCTCTCTCCTTTTGTCCTTTTCTTTTGGGAATTTTCAGGCATGCGTGGGGATCCCATGAGGCTGCATCAGGATAGAGGTGGTGCCAAGGCTCCACAAAATTTGGGATGAGAGGAGGGAATCTGGGATGTCCGTCAGGCAGGAGAAGGGATTTTCCAAGTGTTTATTGCCCCCCAGCCACGGGCAGTGTTTAGGGTGGGGTTTGCTGGTATAAAAAGGATTTTTGGGGAATCTGTGTCAGGATGAGCAGGAAGGGGTGTTGGAGCTGTCACCTCCATCCCAGTCCTAGGAGATCCAAGGACATCCCATGACCCTTATTAGCCACCACAAAGCTCATCCCAGTGGGAATTGCCATGGAGGGAATTCCCGAGTTTGCTCCTGCCTGTGGAGCTGTGACAGGTTGATGGGATTGAAGCCAGGGAATTTGACTCCTCACATTCCCAGGCCCCTGGAAGAGCAGAAGCTCCTCAGGTGACCACGGGATCCATGGGTCATTCACCATCTCTCACCCTGCCTGGGGCTCCCTCCCCTCTCCTGGCTCCCGCTGGAAGAGGCTGAGCTCTCCACGGGGTTTTCCAGCCTCAGGACACTCCTCTGGAAAGGCTCTCCCAACCTCGAGCCAGGTGGAGCAGCCTGGGCTTTGCTCTGGGCCAAGTGGAACACTTGGCTCCTCATCATCTCCTGGAGAGCTTCTCCTTGGCTTCCCGACGTCTTCGCATTAAATCTCTTTCCCGGCATCCAAAATCCACAGAAATTCTGCATTTTCCCTCTTCCTGGAGCTCTTCAGGTTTAGATCCAAGGCCAAGACCTGGGTTGGCAAAGCTCAGCCCACATTGTCCCCTGCCCCAAATCCAGGGCTCTCCTTGTCCCCAGAGGTGTCTCTGCAGCTCCTTGGGTGCCCATCCACTCCCATTTTTTGGGCACCATCCCAGCAGATCCCTGTTAACCCCTTCCCTACATCCATAGTATAAACATACACTATAAATATATATAAAATATAGATTCCCAAGAAAAGAGAAGGTATTCCCAATAAAAGCTGCATTAAACCCAACACCAACCCAAAAGCTGCCTTTTGGTCCCAACCAGGACAGGGGTGGTGGGATCATCTTCAGTGCATCCCGCCTGGTCCTGCTCCAGAGAGCCACATCCCGCATGGAAAGAGCAGTCCATGGTCTGAGGCAGAGCATCCTGGGGCAGGGATGGCCCTTCCAAGGGCTTCCCGTGTCCTCCACCACAGCTCTCTGGTGGCTCTTTGTCCCTCTGTGTCCTGCTGGGGTCGTGTCCAGGTCCGTTTTGTCCCATCCATGACAAAGCTTGGACGGACAAAGCTGACATACTCAAACCACGACCTCACTCCTGCCCAGTTCCCCTTCTCCTTCCATAAAAGTCCAGGAAGCTGCTGGGATGTCCCAGCCCACCTCTGGCCCAGCAGGGACACCCACACAACCCCAGCTGGAAGCAGGACAGATCCTGTGTGGTGTCCCTCCATCACAGCAGAGGAGCATCCCTAGTCTGGCATGGGGAAAGGGATTCCCGTTTTTTTCCAAGTTGTCCTCGGGATTTCGTGCCAGCCGGGCTTTGGGGTTGTCTCCTGTGCTAATGCCACCTGGGTGAGACTCACCAATGCCACATTTTTTGGGAATGGCCCTCTGCAGTTTCCATCTCCGTGGCTTCAAACCAACCTGATCCTTCTTGGCCATTTTTTCCGAGCAGAGAAGGTTTTTTTGGGAAATAACTCCTTCCCATCAATCCATCCCATCCCAGCCATCCATCAGCCTCACACTTTTCCCGTTCTCCCGCCCGGGGGGTCCTTCCCTGCCTGTCCATCCATCATTCCGGAGTCTCTCAGCCCGGCCATCCGTCACGGAGCTGTCATCCCCTGGGCTGCCACCCCGCGCCGGGATCATCCATCAAAGCCTCGTTAACCCTGCCAAGGGCAGCCCCAGCACTGGGAATGTCGTGTGGCGTTGATGGCTCTTCCTGTCCCCTTCCCGTGCAGTTGCTCCCAAGGGTCCGAAGATCACGATGACCCCGACGAGGGCGCGCGTGGGGGACACCGTGCGGATCCTGGTGCAGGGCTTCCAGGTCAGCATTCCCACAGCTGGAGAGGCCAATGGACAGCCTCGATCCAAGGATTTATGGGCTTGGCTTGGTGGCCTTGGTGGCATCACGGTCCCTGTGTCGGGATGGGTTGGCTGAAGTTGTGGCTGTTCCATCCTGGAAGTGTCCAAGGACGGGTTGGGTGGGGCTTGCAGCAATCTGGGATAGGGGAAGGTGTCCCTGCCCATGGCAGGGGCTGGGATGGGTGGAGCTTAAAGGTCCTTTCTAACGCAAACTCAAACCTAAACCCAGACCTAGACCCAGATCATATTCAAATCCAAATCCAGACACAAATCCAAACCCAAACCCGAACCCAGACTCTGACTCGGACCCAGACCCAAACTGAAGCTCAGACAAACCTAGGCCCAAACCCAAACCCGGACTCAAACCCAGACCCAAATTCAAACCTAAACTCAAACCCGAGTCCAGACTCAAACCCAGACCCAAACTCAAGCTCAGATCCAAACTTAAACCCAAACCCAGACTCAAACCTAGACCCAAACTCAAGCTCAGACTCAAACCTAAACCCGAAATCAGACCCAAACCCAAAAGCAGACCCAAACCCAAACCCAAACCGATATCAAACCCAGCCCCAACCCCAACCCCCAGCTGGATTTGATGATTTCATCTCCAGGTTTGCTCCTCCCCACTCCCCTCTCCCCCTGCCGCTCTCCCTGCAGAACGAGGTGTTCCCAGAGCCGCTGTTCACGTGGACGCGGGTGGGGAGCCGGCTCCTGGATGGCAGCGCGGAGCACGACGGGAAGGAGCTGGTGCTGGAGCGGGTCCCGGCCGAGCTCAACGGCTCCATGTACCGCTGCACCGCCCAGAACCCGCTGGGCTCCACCGACACCCACACCCGCCTCATCGTCTTCGGTACGGCGGCTCCGCGGCCTCAGCGTGCCCTCTGCGGGTCCCCGCCCGGCTCCTCCCCCCTAAAATTGTCTCTCTGCTGTTTGTTTCCCGTTAGAAAACCCGAATATTCCCAGAGGACCAGAAGACTCCAACGGTGAGTGGTGCTGGTGGCACCGGGATTTCCAGGGAAATGCTCAGGGAGGGAAGGGGCACGTGGGTACGGGTTGGCCTTGCCTTAGCCCAGACCCTGGGCCACCTCTCCCTGTCCCACTCCAAGGCCTCACCCATCTCTCCTTTCCTCGTCCCAAGCCCTTTCCCATCTCTCCTTGTCTCATCCCAAGCCCCTTCCCATCTCTCCTTGCCTCATTCCAAACCCTTTCGCATCTCTCCTTGCCTCATTCCATGTCCTTTCCTCTCTCTCCTCGCCTCATCCCAAGCCCTTTCCCACCTCCTTGCCCCATTCCATGTTCTTTCCCATCTCCTGGCCTTATTCCAAGCCCTTTCCCATCTCCTGGCCTTATTCCAAGCCCTTTCCCATCTCATTGCCTCATCCCAAGCCCTTTCGCATCTCTCCTTGCCTCATCCCAAGCCTTTTCCCACCTCCTTGCCCCATTCCATGTCCTTTCCCATCTCCTGACCTTATTCCAAGCCCTTTCCCATCTCATTGCCTCATTCCAAGCCCTTTCCCATCCCCTCGCCTCATCCCAAGCCCTTTCCCATCTCCTCGCCTCATCTCAAGCCCTTTCCCACCTCCTTGCCCCATTCCATGTCCTTTCCCATACCTCCTTTCCCCATTCCCAGCCCTCTCCTGTGTCCTCAGGAATATCCTCACACCAAAAGGGGCCCCGCAGATGTTCCCACCCCACACCTCATCCCCACCCGACCCCCTCCAACCCCCAGGGCAAGTCTGGGGGAGGGGATCTCCCTCCTAACCAGTGGCGCCCCCGTCCTGCTCTGAAGCCCAGCGTCGGGATGAACTCCTGATCCCTTTTTCCTCCTCTCCAGGTTCACTTCCCGGCCACTGTGGCTTCAGATTCGTTTTGGCGCTCACCCTGACAGTGATCCTGGAGCTCACGTGAAGCTTCACCGCCTCTTCCTTCTCCTCTCCCACATCCATCCGGCTCCTCCCGGCATTCCTGCCTCCAGCCATCGGGTCTCCTGCTCTTTTTTTTTCTATACTCTCGACAGTCTCGGTCTCTTTCTGTGTCTTGGCTTCCTCAGACAATTGAATTAAAGGGAAAAAGGAAAACCTCTTCTGGGAGAAGGTTCTAATTCATGTTTGACCTGTGTTGGGATTCCCAGCTTTATCTCAGGGTTCCCAGCGCCGTCCTGGCGTTCCCAGCTCCGTCTTGGGGTTCCCAGCTCTGTCTTGGGATTCCCAGTTCTGTCTTGGGATTCCCAGCTCTGTCTTGGGATTCCCAGTTCTGTCTTGGGATTCCCAGCTCCGTCTTGGGGTCCCCAGCTCTGTCTTGGGGTCCCCAGCTCCGTCTTGGGATTCCCAGCTCTGTCTTGGGGTCCCCAGCTCCATCTTGGTGGCTTTGCAAGGTCTCAGAAGGGGGAGGAGGAGGATTTGAGGATTCGAGGACCAAATTTTCCCTGGAAAAACCCACGTGCAGCATTCCCACCACCCTGAGATGCTCCAGGACTTGTCTCCCCAGGGTGAGGACCCGCACACGTCCCCAGCCCTCCCAGGGCTGTGGAGGTGGCGCCGGGAGCCCGAAAGTCGTGGATCACTGGGTTTATCCAGTGGGATTCTGGCTGTGCTGGGAGTCAGGGCCTGTGTGTGCCACTCATCCCGGGCTGGCTGAGGAATGACAAGTGACAGGCGGCTCCCGACCCCAAATGTCAGCACTCACACTTGAGTGGGCAGCGCGTCCTGTCAGCGCCGGGCCCCTCGTGGCCAGCTGTCCCCATGGGAACGGGACGGATCCGGCCATTCCCACGGCCCCCCATCCTGGGATCAGGTGTCAATCCTGCAGCACGGTGGCTCCTGGCAAAATCCAGGTGGTTTTGCCCCTATCCTGGAGGTTTTCCAGGCTGCTTTTCCTCGTTGTGGAGCATTAGGCTGTGGGCCGGGATCTCCCGGGGGGAAAGGATCCCAAGGATGGGGAACTCCCAAGTCTTTTCCTCTGGGAACTCTTAATCCTGGAGGCTTATCCAGCAGCCGTGTGGTGCCTCATCTTCTCAAAGCCCTGCACGAGTGCTAAGCATTATTATTAGCGTGATGATTAATTATTATTAAGCAGATTCCAGCCCTTCCCTGCTCTGTTGCCAACCTCGCTGCTTTCCCAGCCTCGGAAGAACCGAACGAATCCACGGCAGCTCCAGAGCTCCTTCCCGTACAAAGCGCAGAGTTTTATCCCTTGGATTGGGAGCAATCGGATCGGGACTGGCTGGGATGTGTGAGAGGACGAGCAGCTCTGCTTCCATCCCAAAGGAATGGCATCCAAACATCCCACTCCCATCGGATCTGCGCTTTCACTCCACGGATGAGAAGAAAATCTTTGGTTTTTTCAGGGGAAGCATCGGTTCTTCAGCAATTCTCCCTGCCTCAGTTTCCCCCCACGCTCTGGAATGCCCCTCCCGTGGATCCTTCTCGCCCTCCTCATTGATCGGAGCCGCTCCAGGGGCCTCATCCCGCCGTAATTAAACAACTGCCAGGATTAAACAGCCATTAGGCCTCCTCGCCTGGAAAAACGGGCACTTCCAGCCGCCGGAAGCTCCATTTAGATGCAAATGTGGCGGGTTTAGCCCAGAACCGTGGAAATGAGGAGCATTCCCGGAACCGTGGAAACGAGGAGCAATTCCAGGGGGCCACCACCAGCTCCACCAGCACTGCCACCTCGGGAGTGCCGAGATGTCCCCAGCCAGTGGCTGGGGCAGGAATGCCGGGCTCGGTGGGGTTGCGTCCCAAATCCACCCCGATTTGGGATGCTCCGGGAAAAATCCCCGGGAGAAGCGATGGATCCCCTGGTGTGGATGGATCAGCCAGAAGCTGGGACCTTCCAAGTGCCAGCACAGACAGATGAGCGATTGGATTTGGGAGTTTCCTCCTCATTTTGGGCCAGAGCTGCTGCCTGTTTTACTGAAATCGTGCCAAAATTAGGGACACAAAGGGATTCCATCCCCCCATCCCAGAATCCCACCAGAGGGAACCAGCCAGGCTGTGCTGGACCCACCTTCACCTCCTGCCCCCTCCCCATCCTCTCCCTCCGGGTAATTGCAGAGGACCCCAATTAACCCCCCTTTCCCCGCACCGTTCCCGATCCCGTTGTTTGAGACGCTGGCAGTGAATAATGCAGGAGGAGGCTGGAGGGGAAAGGAGCGGCTCAGGTTGTTCCATTATTGATGAGAGCTGACAGATCCACTCCTGACAACCTTCCGAGGAGATCTGATTAGCTCGGGAAAAAAAAAGAAAACACAAACTAAAAAAAAAAACCCAAAACCCGCAGCGCCTTCGCGAGGGGCTGACGGCAGCTGAAAACCCCAAAGGACTGGTGTTATCCGTGTTCCCGAATTCCAGGGGACTTTGAAAAAGGTTTTAGCGAATTTGGGAGAGGTAATTAGGCTCAATTAGAGTCACAAGCGCCGAGACGTCAGCGCTGCTTCTCCCGCTCCCCTCACACGGCAGGGAGGGATAAATGGGGGTTTATTCAGTGGAATCCGTGGATTCTTTGGGATAGCAGGAACCAGGGATGCTCCGGCCCTGCAGGAAAGTCATCGGGAGCTTCTCTCGGTGCCTCCCCTCTCATTACCGGGTGGGTTCGCGGGGCTGCCGAGCACATGAATAATTCATCCTCCTCCTTCCCGGCTCCCAAACGCCGGGATCTTTGTAGATCCAGCCGCGGGATGAAAGCCCCGGCAGGCAGCGGGGAAGGGCCCGGGAGGTCGCGGCTGCCAGACCCTTTCCCAATTAGCTGAGCCCTGGAACGCGTGCCCAGACTCCACACGCGGCTCTGCCCCCTCAGCTCCGGCACCGCCCGGGTTTCCAAGCAGGAGAAATTCCCTTTTTCCCAAGGTTTTGGCCAAACCGAGCCCCCCCCCGGATGGATTTTGGGGCTCTGCCCCCAATAGGATGGAGGAGAGAGGCTGAGTGGGCTTGGCTGGTGCTGTTTTGGATGCACAACACCACCCATGCTCCAAAACCCAGCTTTTAATCGAAATGTCTTAATTGCCCCAAGCTCTTCCGAGCTGCACTTCCCCACACGAGGGGACAGCATCCCAAATATTCCCCTGAAGCCACTGGTGGATTCATGTTCCCAGCAGGGATGAGCACAGGGATCCCTGAGTGCCAAACCAGCCCAAGGAGGTCATTCCTGTGCTTCCTTTCCATCCTCTTCAGGAATATAAAAACATTTTTGGTGTTTAGGATGGGATCCTCCAGCTGAGAGCAGCCCTGGACAGTGTGGGGACCCAGCCCCATCCATTCCACCACGGGAATTTCAGCCGTCCTGGGAATTTCAGCACCTCAGCCTGAGCAGGGGGACACCTCAACACTCAGGGATGCCAGGGATGGTGAACAACCTGCCCCAAGGGCCTTCAGAGGCTCCTCCCCATCCCAAAATCTCAGGATGGAGATCTGCTGCTGCATTGAGATGAGGTTTGGGAAGCTGAGAGCACCGGGAATGAGTTCCTGAGCTCCCACCTCCCACTGGAGACCCAAGGCCCCCTCTCACCACAGCCACCCATGGGCTGGGACGTCACCCCCACATCCCCCCCACTTCCCCTGGGTTCATCCCTTAGGAAAATCCCACTGGATCGGGATGGAGCCAGCAGGGAGCGAGTCCCTGAGTGAAAACACGAGCTTCTACCCACCCCCACCCCAGCTTGGCTCTTCCTTTCCTCGTTTTTTTCCACCTCTCTCGGATGTTCCCGTGGGGAAAGGGAGCTGGATTGGATCCCTTTGAATTCCTCTCCCTTGGCAGCGGTGGGAAGCGATGCCATTCCCCAGGCTCCCGCCTTTCCCCCCCACCCCATGGTCCAAGTCTTGTTGTCTTGGGGACGAGAATTCCCTGAAATCTTTGGAATTCAGGCCAGGAGCAGATCCACCACCAGCACCTTTCCAGGGGGAGAACGCCGCCCTGCCGTGCCTCAGTTTCCCCACGGTGACTCCAATCCCTGCGGCATCCCTCAGGAATTACGACCCCCATCTCTTGCCATCCCGATTTCTCCCTGCTTTTATTCCTTCCGTCACCCCTCTCCTCGTGCCCACAGCTGCAGCTGAACTCCAGCCCCGATTTCCTCCCCAGTGCCAGGATTTTCCCCCTTCCCGACGCCCCCAGCTCCTTTTCCACCAGCTCCTCATTCCCCGCCGCTTCCACGGCAGCCTCGGAGAGACCCCACGAGCTCCGGGCTGTTTCCGTCAGCCCGCGTTAGGCAGCAAACGAGGGCCGCTGAATTAATTAATCACTGAATTAACTAATCACTGGGTCAGCCGCTGAATTCGTCACCCGGCCGTGCCGCGGAGCAGCTGCTCGGCATCAGCCCAAAGGGCTCCCGGCTGCTGCTCCCTCCCTTTTCCGGGAGCACCGAGGGATCAGGAGCCTTTGCTGGGCAAAACAACTTTTTTTTTTTTCCCCCTTTTTCGTTGCGTGACCCTTTTTAGAGCACCACAAAGGAGAAGCAGCTCCTCGGGGATATTTTTCCTGCCTTTGTGCTCTTTCCTCTTCGTGCTCTTCTCTCTCTCCGTTTCCCAGGCCAACAGAGCCGGCCCTGGGCTGCACCTTTCCCTGGAGCCCAGCCCATCCCAAACATTCGCGGCTCCTCCGGAAGCCTCCTGCCAGCTCTGCCCGCTCAAAGTCACCTTGTCCCAACCCGCCGCGCTCCGGCCTCTCCCGGCAAATCATTAATCGGCTCCTCGGCATTCCCGCATGGAAAAATGCCCCAGCGGGTGCCCCCGGCCTGGCACTCGGACATGCAGCTGCCCGGGAAGCTGCTCCTGTCGGCGGCCGCGCTGCTGCTCCTGTCCCTGGCCTTCAGGTTTTACAGGAACCGCTCGCCTCCCCCGGGAAAAATCCCGCCGGGAGAGCAGCGGGAAAACCGGGATGGGGATGGGGATGGGGGTGTGAGGAGGAGGAGGGACCGGGGGGACAAATCTGGGAACGGCCTCGGGATGCGGCACGCGGCTCTCCGGGGGGAGCAGAGTTTTCCAAGGAGTGAGGAGAAGGAGGAGGAAGGAGAGGAGGTGGGTTCGGAGCTGGGGCTGATTCCCAGGAAAGCCCCGCTCGGTCCGGCCGGGAGGGAAAGGGAGTTGGGAGGGACACTGGGATGGAAGTTGGGAATTAAATCAGAAAGCGAAGCAGGGATTGAGCTGGGGAGTGATCCCAGGAGCGGGATGGGAAGTGAGCTGGGAAGTGAGCTGGGGAATCAGCCAGGAAGCAAATTGGGAAGCAGGCTGGGAATGAAGCCGGGAAATAATCCAGGAAGAAAGCCAGGAAGTGAGCCAGGAAGCAAATTGGTAATGAAGCCAGGAAATGAGTCAGGAAGTGAGCAGGCAAACGAGCTGGGAATCGAGCTGGGAAACAAGCTGGAAAATAAATTAGGAATTAAATCAGGAATCGAGCAGGGAAGTGAACTGGGAAGCAAGGCAGGAGTCAAGGTGGGAAGTAAGCTGGGAGGCAAGGCGGGAAGTGAGGTAGGAACAGAGCTGGGGAGTGAGGCAGGAACAGAGCTGGGAGGTGAGCTGGGCTCTCACGACCCTGGGGCTGTGGCTGGAGCCTGGAGCAGCCCCGCGGAGAGGGACCCGCTTGCCCCGAGCTCTGGGCGTTCCCCAGGGATTCGCGATGCCTGGACAGAGGGGGATGGATGTGCCCAGAGCAGGGAGCAGGATCCGGCTGGAGCCGGGAGGAGCAGGGAGGGCAGCACGGGGCCAGTCCGGACCCTCAGCGTCACCTCCAGCCTGGGGCTGCTGCTGACGGCCGGCGAGCCGGGCTCGGACACCTCCTACAGCTTCTCCTCGGTGGCCAAGATCCAGGTGGAGGAGAACTTCATCCCGGAGCGCCGGGACAAGGACAGGGACAACCTGCCCAGGCCTGGCCTGCGGGGCAAAGTCTACGACTACTTCGTGCAGTCCATCTCCGAGTCGGTGTCCAGGCGGACGTCCCTGCCCTTTGTGCCTGCAGGGACATCCCAGCACTGCAGGGAGCGGGGCCAGGCAGAGCCACAGAGCTCCGGAACCCACGGGGAGAATCCAGCTTTGGAAATTCCTGATCCCAACGCCTCCACAGCTCCTCAGGAGGGCATGGAGAGCCCTCCCGAGCCACCTTCTCCCAGCTGGAAGGGCAGCACCCTCGGGATCGCCCCCCAGCTCCCGCTGCCGGGTGCGGTTCCAGCTGCGGGTCCTGAGCCGTCCCAAGTGTCAGCACCCGGCCAGGTGCACCTGGGGAACTGCTGCGAGGTTCTGCGCTCGGCCAAAGCGCGGCAGCTGCGGGCCCTGCGGGATGCAGCGCTGCAGGTGATGAGCCGGCACCTCCTGCAGGTGCTGCGCTCCCCGGCCATCTACAGCCTCCTCAACGCCGCCGAGCGGGAGCTGCTCCTGGCACTCCGGAGCCGCGGGCGGCCGCGCCTGGTGGTGGCCGATGTCCCCCCGGCCGAGCCTGGCCACCGCAGTGGCCGCCTCTGCTACTACGACGAGGACGGGGACCGCTGGTGCCAGCTGTGCCAGCTGCCGGCCGAGGTGTCCGGGCGGGGCTGTGCCGTGTGCTCCATGTTCAATTACCTGTTCGTGGTGCCCGGCTGGGAGGGCGCGGGCCGGGCGCGGAGCCCCTCCCGCCGCGTGCTCTGCTACGACCCCCTGGGTGACAGCTGGCGCGACATCTGTCCCCTGCGCCAGGCGCGGCCGCGCTGCCAGCTGGTGGCCTTGGACGGCCACCTCTACGCCATCGGGGGCGAGTGCTTGGCTACCACGGAGCGCTACGACCCCCGGCGGGACCGCTGGGCCTTCACCGCCGCCCTGCCCAGGGACACCTTTGCCGTGGCCCACGCGGCCACAGCGTGCGACGGGGACATCTACGTCACCGGGGGCACCCTGCGCTCGCTGCTGCTGCGCTACGACGCCCGCAGGGACAGCTGGGCCACCGGCCCGGCCGTCGGGGACAAGGACAGGACGGCCGAGCTGGTGAGCGCCCACGGGTTCCTGTACCGCTTCCAGCTGCGGCGCGGCGCCGGTGGCACCGATGTCACCGTGTCGCGGTGCAGCGCCAGCGCCCGGCTGTGGTACCGCTGCGCCGGCCACCCCCTGCCTGAGCCGGCCGGGCTGCGCTGCGCCGCCCTGGGCGGCCTCATCCACTGCCTCGGCCGCGATTTCCATCTCCGCTTCCTGGCCGACCCCGTCTCGCCGCGCTTCGGCGCCAAGGAGCTGCGGCCCTTCCCGGCGCCCCACGGGAGCCTCCTGCCCGCGGTCCTGGTGCTGCCCGAGGTGGGCACGGACCCTCCACGGCTCTGAGGGGTCCCCAGGGAGAGGCAGCAGCTGGAGAAGGAGCCCCCAGACTAAGCTGTGTGATCCAAGCCTTCCATGGAGCCAGCCTGTTCCCGCTGTCGGGGCTGGAGGAAGGGATCAAACCCTTGGATTTGACCTCTTCCCACTCCTCAGGATGGAGGAAGGGATCAAACCCTTGGACACTGCCGGGAATCACAGCCCAGAGGCTCCAGGAAGAGTCGGGAGGAGCTGGGCGGACTCGTTTGCTCAGGGGAGTTTAAACAGGGCCGTGTTTGTTTGGGTGGCGGCAAATCCCGGATCTCCGCAGGCTCCAGCTGTCTGGCACCCTTCGGGACCTAATTTAGACCTGGTTTAGGACCTGATTTAGGCCTGACTTAGGCTCCAGGTGGTGAACATTGACCCGGACACGGATGGGGTGGTTTAGGGTGGAGGTCGGGTCCCAGGGAGGTGCCGCCAAAGCTCCGCCAGCATCGCTGGGACACCTCGCTCACCCGGTGTGGGGGCAGAGTTCGGGGCGGGCCTCGTCATCTCCGATCTCGTTTTCTCTCAGCTCCTCCTCCTCTCTGTATTTCATCTCCATGTAAAGCGGCGCTGGGGGTTAAGGCACAGCTGGGCCCGAATTAAACCAAACATTCAGTGAAATGAACCCCACGCCTCGTTTTAAGCCGAGCCTAATTGGAGGCAAGAGCGCGCTGCACGTTCGACATCGCTAATTAGGCACAGCCGGCAGCTCCGGGGAGGCGAACATGGCAACAGTGCTCCCTCATCCCCTTTTCCCGGGTTTTCTGGGAGCAGACACCCGCTCATCCCCTTTTCCCGGGTTTTCCGGGAGCAGACGCTCCCTCATCCCCTTTTCCCGGGTTTTCCGGGAGCAGACGCCCCCTCATCCCCTTTTCCCGGGTTTTCCGGGAGCAGACGCTCCCTCATCCCCTTTTCCCGGGTTTTCCAGGAGCAGACGCCCCCTCATCTCCTTTTCCCAGCTTTTCTGGGAAATCACTGCTTATCCCACAATTCCAGAGGGGCTGGGGGAAAGGAGCTTAAATCCCCTCCAGTTCCATCTCCCACTTTCCCAGGCTGCCCCCGCCTGGCCTTGGACACTTCCAGGGATGGGGAATCCAGGTTTTTTTGGGAATTTCACTGCTGCTCGGGGCGGTTTAGGAGAGCCTGGGTCAACGTTCTCCCAGAGCGCTCTCGGGAGGATTCCTGGCAGTGCCTGGAGGCTCCAGACAAAGGGCGGGAACCTTGGGAGGCTGCGTTAATTAATGAACCCGGGGCTGCGTTAATTAACAAACCCGCCCAAGCTCTTGGTGCCTCTGCTGGCGGGGGGAGGGGACCCCCTCCCTGTCATGGGAAAAGCAGAAATATGTTGGAGCACGAGGATTTTGGGGGATTCATGGAATTTCCCGGCTGAAACATCCCCCAAAAAAGAGATTCTGGGATGCGGGAGGTGGCAATTCCAGCTCCCTCCCAAATCCCAATGGTTTGGATCGTTCCCTGTTCCCGAATCCCGAAGTTTTGGTTGGTTCCCAGCTCCCAAATCCTGAAGGTTTCATCCTTGTCCAACTGCAGCCTCCTTCTCCCACCCCGGTGCCTTTCCAGAGGGATCATTCCGCTGCTGCCGGGCTGGAATTCCCACCTCGCACATCCCAGAGTCTCTTTTTCCGGATGCTTCAGCCGAGAAATTCCATGAATCCCCAAAACTCCTCCTTTTTGCCTGTCATTATTTAACTCCTCGCTCCGAAGTCACCTCTTGCTCGTGCTCCCACCCATTTCTGCTTTTCCCACGGCAAATTCCAGGCGTTGGAGCATTCCAGCCCCTTGGAAGGTGCAAACCCCTCTCGTCCCCATCCCAAATCCCAGATTTCTGCCCTTTCCCTGTGACCGCTGGAGAGGAGAATTCTCGGCTGAGTGGGAACGAGGCCCTGGAGCCCTTCCAGAGGACATTGGATTGTTTTCCATCCCAGGAAAGCTTTCCCAGATCCCGCCTTTCTCCCGGCGCCGTTTCAGGTTTCACCTTCCCTTTAACCCCTTCCTGCCCGCCGATGGCGCCGATCCCGCATTCCCGAGGGACGAACTCCAAGGACGGGGCGCGGGCAGCGCTCCCTCCCCCGCTCCTGCACTCTCCAAGATTAATTTTGGGAAGCATTTGGGAGATTAAAAACGTCCGGGGACATCCCGGGGTTGTCCTGACGGGAAGGACACGCAGGCCGGGAGCCGGGAGCGTGCGGGAATGACTTCGGGATGAGGGAAAGGGAAAATGAAGGGAAAAGGACAAATCCAAACCCACGCTCAGACCTGGAGGTTTCATTCCCTGCTCCCAAATCCCGAAGGTTTGGATCGTTCTCTCTTCCCAAATCCCGAAGGTTTGGATCGTTCTGTGCTCCCCAATCCCGAAGATTTGGTTTGTTCCCCAATCCCAAACCCCAAAAGTTTGGTTGGCTCCCTGGCCCCAAATCCCCAAGGTTTGGCCCTTTCCCTTTTCCCAAATCCTTCAGGTTTGGTCCATTCCCTGCTCCCAATTCCCAAAGCTTTTGTTCGTTCCCTGCCCGCAAATCCCGAAGGTTTGGATCGTTTCCTGATCCCAAATCCTGAAGGTTTGGATTGTTTCCTGATCCCAAATCCTGAAGGTTTGGATCGTTCCCTGGTCCCAAATCCTGAAGGTTTGGATTGTTTCCTGATCCCAAATCCTGAAGGTTTGGATCGTTCCCTGGTCCCAAATCCTGAAGGTTTGGATCGTTCCCTGATCCCAAATCCTGAAGGTTTGTTCCTTTCTTTTCATCGGGATGTCCTGGATTTCCATGGAAAGCTTGGAAAAGCTGCCACAATGGCCAGGGAAAAGGGTTGGGAATGCACGTGGTGCATCCCGATAAACTCCACAACTTCCCCCATGGATCTTTCCAGGCCTATCCAAGGAAAAACAACCAGAGGTCACCATGGATCCTGTGGGAGTGGGATTTTCCCTGGAATCCGTGGATCCACGGATGGAAACAGGGAGAGCTCTGGAATCCAACAGGGACAGCAGCTGGGACTCCTGAAAATCCAGGAATCCCTGGAATTCTGGGGACTCTCCCTGTTCCCATCCCTGGATCCAAGGAGCAGGAGAAGTTCATTCCAGGATAATTTTTGCAGCTGCAGCAGAATTCCCTGTGCATCCCAGGCATGTGGCCGCCCCCGGAGCCGCCTCAGCATTCCCGTCATTTCTGCTTCCCAGCTTTTTCCCAATCCTGCTTCCTCAGCGCCCTCCCTTCCGCTCTGTTTTCCCTGGATTTGCTCCCGGGAAGCGCCAGCAAAGCCAGGCCCAGGGAGTGGAAGAAAAGCTGAGCTGATTCCGGGGGCTCCACGGGAATTCTGGGGGAGCTGGGGCTCTGGAAAAGCTCTGGAAAAGCTCTGGAAAAGGGCTGGAAAAGGTAAAGGATTCCCAGGCACTGCTGGATCCCCCTCATCCCATTCCTGGAGCTCCGTCCCAACCCTGGAGCGGGAGCCATCCCTTGGGTCATTATCCCTGATCCCAAATCCCGCTGGAATGGGAGCAGGACAGGAACGGGAGGAGGTGTTCCCAAAGAATCATGGAATATCCTGGATGGGACCTTCAGGGACGAAATCCAACTCCAGGCACCCTCAGACACCCCCAAATTCCACATTTCCAGGTGCTCCTGGAGCTCCGGCAGCCTCAGGAATGTTCCCATCCCATGGGGAGCCGGATCAATCCTGAACCCTCTGGAAGAAGAAACTTTTCCCAAAATCCAACCTAAATCTCCAGGTTACACCAGAATCCAGGGAATTCCGGGAATTTCCATTTCCATCCTCCAGGAATTCTGCTGGAACCCCCCCCCAGCCCCGCAGAGGGACCAGGAATGGCCCAATCCAGAGAAATTCCCACATTTCCTGCACCGGGATGTGGCTTTCAGGGTTTTGCTTCCCTAAAAACAGCAAAGTTTCCAGAGGCATTAGAAATCCTGATCCTGGAGAAATTCCATAAAAATCCACCGAGCTCGAGGTGTTTTAACCGAATTCCAGGGTTTTTGCACGCTGGGAATTTCGGAGCTGGAGAATGAGGATGGAATTCTGAGATTTTCTTTTCCTGGGGCATCCAGATTTTCCAGACCGGCTGGAGAAGGGGATGAAGAATCCCAGGAATTTCCTGAAGATCATCGGGACCCTAAAACAGAATTTGGGATTGTCTCCATCCCGAATTTTGGGATTTCAGTGGAGGATTTTCCCTAAAACGGGAAAAATCCGGGAATGAGGAGAGGAGGAAAAAATCCAGGAGCGCAAGAATCCGCAGGAATGTTAAAATTCAAAAACTCTCGATGGAAGCCGAGCCCAACGGAGCCTCCAAATCCTCAAAATTCCCTTTCCCCGAGTTTTTTTCCCGGGGCGTTGCTGCCATCCAGCGGCTCCCGGTTGAAACCATGGAAAGACGGGATTTATTCCCGGTTTCCCACCATCATTCCCAACTTTCAGCATCGCGATTCCTTTGGCTTTTCCAGTTTTTGGTTGTTTTTTTTTTCCCCCGCGCTTTATTTGCAGCTTGGATCTTCCCGGAAGTTTTATTCCTAGATTACATCCAGGGTTTTTCCAAGGTTTTTCATCCCAGTAAAGATCAAGGTTTATCCCTGGAAAAATCCCAGCAAAGGCTTGGAGGCTTCCCAGGAAAAACTCGGAAGGCACAAAACATCTTTGGGGCTCAGCCTGGATGTAAAATTCCCCAAATTCGCAGGAATTTGGGAATTCCCAGCTCCTCATCCCAGCAAATCCCTCATTCCCACATGGACATGGAGCAGGATCCTCATTCCTCCCATTTCCTACTCCATTTCTACAGGAAAAAGCCAAAAATGCCATAATTTTGGAGGTTTTCCCTCAATTTCTGCTTCATCTCCCTCTCAGCTGCCCCAAAGTGCTTTGGGAATAAGGGAACATCCAGGGAAAAGCAGGAATTTTCCTCCCCTTCCTCTCTGGGATCCATCTGGATGCTGTTTTCCCAAAATATTTTCATTCCCAGGCACCCTGGACTTCTTTAATTCCCAGTGCTCCTCATCCAGAAGGGGAAAATCAGGCATGGAAAAAAATTC
The DNA here is from genome assembly GCA_013400495.1 of Nicator chloris. Lineage (NCBI taxonomy): Eukaryota > Metazoa > Chordata > Aves > Passeriformes > Pycnonotidae > Nicator > Nicator chloris. Next base: position 110,347 of record WAAE01001775.1, on the reverse strand, counting down.
CATGATTTTTAAATCAAGTTGAAATCGAAGAATGCGAATTCCTAAGGGAAAGGGAGCTCAGGGAGTGAATAAGGAGCAGTCAAAGAAGTGGGAATTCATGGGAATTCCTGAAATTTTTAAGGAAGAACGGGATTTATTGCCAATTTTCCCAGATTTTCCTGGAAGTTTTCCATTGATCTTCCCCCAGATCCATCCTGGCTCATCCCGAGGGCTCCGAGCACAAGGATCCCGCTGGGAGAGGCTCCGTGCCCAGGGAATGCCCAAGTGCCAGGGGGAGGGAAAAGCGGCCATTCCAGCAGCCTTTGGAAAAATCACCTCCGGAAGAAGAAAATTGGGATTCCTGAATTTCCCCGAGGCCACACTTGGAGGCAGCAATTGTAATTTTAGGGATTTATCCTGGATTTTCCGCCAAGAGAACGGCACATGCGAGGTTTCATCCCAAATTCCTGCGGGACAGGGAGAGGAAAGCAAGAGGGAAAAATGGGAATTCCAGCAGCCTTTGGAAAAATCCGAGGGAAATCTGGGATCAAGGCGGTTTTTACAGCCTAGAGTAACCAAAGGAATCTTTTCCCTTGGGATAATTTCTCCCATTTCTCCCCATGGGGTTCCCTTGGGATCCGTATCTGACCCCATGAAAAACCCTGGAGCTCAAGGGACTCCCAAATTCCCACCCCCAGGCATTCCCTGGGATTCCAGGGGGAGGACAATCCCTAAAAAACCTGGGAACATCCATCCCCAAGCCCTTCTCACCTCTCAATTCCAATGAAATTACCCCAATTCCAGCAGAATTTATCCCAGTTCCAAGGGAGATTATCACAATTTAGCTCAGATTCCCATTTTTCCAGCCCTGAACTTCCCAGCTCCCGGCCTGGATATCCATCTGGGATATTCCTCAGAACAATCCCAGGATTATTGGGGCTGGAAGGGCTTTAAATCCCATCCCATTCCCCTTCTTTCCACGAGGGAATTACAGGAAAATATATTCCCTATAAATCCCAGGAACATCCATACCCCAGCCCTTCCCACCCTTGAATTCCAAGGAAATAATCTCAAATCCAGTGGAAATTATCCCAATTCCAGCAGAATTTATCCCAATTCCAATGGAGATTATCACAATTTAGCTCAGATTCCTGTTTTTCCAGCCCTGAACTTCCCAGCTCCCAGCCTGGATATCCATCTGGGATATTCCTCAGTACAATCCCGGAATTATTGGGGCTGGAAGGGCNCCCTCTTTCCCTGCCGAGCAGGGATCAGGATTGAGCCGGGATTCTCCTGGAATGGGATTTCCCTTCTCCTTTTCCCAGCTCTTTTCCAGCTCCTGCTCCCCCCTCCTGCAGCTTCCTGGACTGGGATGGGAATTCCGGGTTAAATCCTTCCCACCATTCCCGTTTCATGGCTCTGATGGGATCCACGGAACATCCCAGGACACATCCTGGGATCCTGGGCTGCTCCAGGGGTTTCTGACAGCAAGGAATGAACCAAATTCCCTCAATCCATCCCAATCCTGGCCCAAACATCCTTTGGGAATGGCACAATTCCCTTTGCTTTCTTCCCCTCCCTCACTCCTCCAAGGTTCTTTAAATCCTTTTAAAATTTCCTTTCCATTTCCTTATTTCCTTTTAATTTTATTTCCTTTTAATTTTTTCTTTTATTTCCTTTTAATTCCTTTTTTTTTCCTTTTAACTTTTTCCTTTAAATTTCTTATTTCCCTTTTATTCCCCCTTTAATTTCAATTTAATTTTCTTTTTTATTCCCTTTTAATTTCCTTTTTATTTCCTTCAGTTTCTTTTTAAATTTCCTTCTATTTTCCTTTTCCCTTTTTAATTTCCCTTTTTATTCCTATTTTTTATTTCCTTTTTATTTCCCTTTTATTTCCTTTTTATTCCCTTTATTTAATTACTTTCTCTTCTCATTTCCTTTCTGTTTCCTTTTAATTTCCCATTTTATTTCCCTTTTTAGACCCCCAGCTCTTCCAGAAATTCCCATCCAGAGGTTTTTCCCTGGTTTAACCCCTCCCATCCCACCCCAGTGCCAAACCCTGCTCATCCTGCTGAGAATTCCAACATTCCCTGGTTTAAATAAAGATTTTGTGCCTCTCATTAATGAGCCTGAACAAACTCCCGGATTTCCAGGAGGACACGGAGCCTTTCCCGGCTTTCCTGTGGGATCGGAGCTCCAAGTGGGAACTCTCCACCATTCCCGGTTTTCCATCCCGCGGAGATGCTCCAAGCAGGAGCTCTGGCAGAGCTGGGCCAAGAAATTCCTTGGAGATGCTTTTCCAGCTGGGAGCGGCTCCCAAATTCCCAAATCCAGCTCCAGAGGGGTCCAGCTCCCCGGAACCTTCCCAGGTCCTTGATGATTCCGGAGCTTTGTGCGCGGTGGCGATTTGGGATCACCTGGAATGAAGGCCCAGGATTGTCCGGGATGAAGGTGTGGGATTATCTTGGTTTCCTTCAAAGACAGATCCAGTCCCACATCCCGGTGCAGGCGGAGATTTGGGATTGCCTGGAATGAAGGGATGGGATGGCCCTGGTGTCCTCCAAAGATGGATCCAGCCCCACATTCCAGTGCGGGCAGGGATTTGGGATCACCTGGAATGAAAGGATTGTCCTGGTGTCCTCCAAAGGTGGATCCAGCCCCACATTCCAGTGCGGGCAGGGATTTGGGATTGCCTGGAATGAAAGGATGGGATGGCCCCGGTGTCCTCCAAAGGTGGATCCAGCTCCACATCCTGGCACACGTTGAGATGTGGGATCACCTGGAATGAAAGGATGGGATGGCCCCGGGGTCCTCCAAAGGTCGATCCAGCGCCACATCCTGGCACACGTTGAGATGTGGGATCACCTGGAATGAAAGGATGGGATGGCCCCGGGGTCCTCCAAAGGTCGATCCAGCGCCACATCCTGGCACACGTTGAGATGTGGGATCACCTGGAATGAAGGGATGGCGTTGTCCAGAATGAAGGCACAGGATTGTCCTGGTGTCCGCCAAAGATGGATCCAGCCCCACATCCTGGTTCAGGCAGGGATTTGGGATCACCGGCAACGAAGGGGTTGTCCTGGTGTCCCCCACAGACAGATCCAGCCCCACATCCCAGGGCAGATTCCCGTGGATTCCTGGATCTCTGACGTTTTCCTCAAGGCCTCTGCAGGGCTCTTTGATGGGAACTGGGGATAAAACCGGGAAGGCCAAGGGAGCTCATCCCACAATTCCTCCCAGTCCCAGCCCTGCGGATGTTGGCTCCTTTCCTGTTCCAGGACAATTCCTCCAGCAGTTCCTTCCCAATCCCAGCTCTCCCATGTTCCCGGTTCCTTGGACTCTGCTGGATGCTCAGGTCCCGCTTGGACCTCCCTGGAATTCCCCATCCCTGACATCCCGGTTTTTAATCCCCACCAGGCGCTGGGAGGAGCCGGGATCTCATCCAGGTCCCCAAACAAGGCCTTTGGAAGGGCTCAGGATTCCATGGAATTCTCCCCATCCAATCCCGGGCTCCAGGAGGGAGGATCCAAGGTTCCAGTGTGGCTCCTTCCATCTGGCCCTGCATTGCCGAGTCTCCAGGGCCACCCGAAACTCCTCAGAGGAGTTTTGGAGGTGTCATTTCAATAGAAAACGTCGTTTTATAAAAAATATAATATGGGAGAAAAACCTTTTCCAGAGAAAATGATTTTATATAAAATCATCCATCCATCCCCATCTGTTATCCTCGGGATGGATGGATGGATGGATGGATGGAGGGAGGGAGGGATGGATGGATGGATGGATGGATGGATGGATGGATGGATGGATGGATGGATGGATGGATGGAGGGATGGATGGAGGGATGGATAGATGCATGGAGGGATGGATGGATGGATGGATGCATGGATGGATGGATGGATGGATGGAAGGAGGGATGGATGGAGGGATGGATGGATGGAGGGATGGAGGGATAATAACGGGAAAAGCAAAGAATCTTTTCCCGAACCTTCCTGGCCGAATCCACGCGGTGGCAGCAGGGATCTGCCGATGGAGCGCCGGGAGCGGCTGCGCTGCTTATCCCCAAAAAAACAGGGAAGGGGTTCAGAGATCCCCGGAGAGATCCCAAGGGAATTCTCCGCTCACAGAGAGGGAGGGAAACGTCCCGGAGCTGTGTCCTGGCTGTGTCCTGGCTGTGTCCTGGCTGTGTCCGGGCTGTGTCCTGGCATTGTGTCCTGGCTGTGTCCTGGCTGTGTCCGTGCTGTGTCCTGGCTGTGTCCGAGCTGTGTCCGAGCTGTGTCCGGGCTGTGTCCGGGCTGTGTCCTGGCTGTGTCCGAGCTGTGTCCTGGCTGTGTCCTGGCTGTGTCCTGGCTGTGTCCGAGCTGTGTCCGAGCTGTGTCCGAGCTGTGTCCGGGCTGTGTCCGTGCTGTGTCCTGGCTGTGTCCTGGCTGTGTCCTGGCTGTGTCCTGGCTGTGTCCTGGCTGTGTCCTGGCTGTGTCCGAGCACATCGATCCCAGGACACACTGACCCCTCGGGGGCTGGGGTTTCCTGCAGGAACTCCGGGAATTCCCCCCTCAGGTGGCACCGTGGGACAGGGAGAGGGATCCCGGAATCCCGCAATGGTTCAGGTTGGGTTGGGGGAGCCTCCAAGCCCATCCCATTCCATGTACGGACACCTTTCCTGATCCCAGGTGCCTCCAGGCCCATCCAGCTCGCCCTGGCACATCCCAGGGATCCAGGGGCAGGCACGGCTTTTCTGGGAATCTGTGCTAGGGCCTCGACTTCTTCCCAGGGAACAATTTTTTTCCCAAATTCCACCCAAATTTCCCCTCTTTTAGTCTGACCCATTTCTGCTCATCCTGGGACTCCACTTCCGGAGAAACATTCCATCTCCAGCTTTCCAGGAGCTCCTTCAGACAGTGGAAGTTGCTCCAAGGTCTCCACATCCCTCCATCCATCCATCGATCCATGGATCCATGGATCGATGGATGGATGGATGGCTGGATGGCTGGATGGATGGATGGATCGATGGATCGATGGATGGATGGATGGCTGGATGGCTGGATGGATGGATGGATCGATGGATCGATGGATGGATGGATGGCTGGATGGCTGGATGGATGGATGGATCGATGGATCGATGGATGGATGGATGGCTGGATGGCTGGATGGATGGATCCATGGATCCATCCATCCATCCACCCCTCCCTCCCTCCCCCCATCCCCCGATCCATCCATCCCTCCAGCCATCCATCCATCCATCTGTCCAAGCTGCTCCAATCCTTTCAGCATCTCTGTGGCCTCCTGTGGATCTGCTCCAGCAGTTCCACGTTGGGAGCAGAGAATTCCAGTGGGATCTTAGGAGAGTGGAACAGAGGGAGGGAAATCCCCCCTTCCCTGCTGCCCTCATTCCTTGGGATGCAGCCCTGGACATGGGATGGGATTCTGGGCTGGAATTTCGGGAATGAGGATGGTGGGAGAGGAGGATGGGAGAGGAGGATGGGAGAGTAGAGGAGATTCATAAAAATCCACAATTCCCTAAATTCCCTAAATTCCCTAAATTCCTATTCCTGGTCTACAACCCTGGGATGTGCTTTGCTCTCCATGGATAATCTCTTTATTTTCCCATTTATTTCGGTATGCCCCAAAGGTTGGGGGGCTTTATTCAAATATTAATAAAATATTAACAAATATTTAGGTGTGCATATAAAATAGATAACATTAATGTGAATAATAATTAATATAATTAAATAATACTAATTAAGTGTAAACATTAAAATAATTCCTGTTGACATCTCAATCCTACAATTAAAGGGATTCCAAATTATTTTATCTTTCCTTTTATTGTTTTGTAAATTTATTTGTGCAATTTAGAGTTGACATCATCATCATCATCATCATCATCATCATCATCTTCATCATCATTATTATTATTATTGATTTTTAACAGTATTTGCGCAGGTTTATTATTGATTTTTATTTGGGATAATTGAGTTGTTCCTGCTGGGTTTTTTAACCTTTGTGCTCTTCCTGCTGGAATTCTGCTGTTTCTCAGTTTTCCAGTGGGATTTAGGCCAAGTTTGTTCCCAGATCTGTCTCACCTGGTGCAATAATTATTAATAATTATCAATAATTATCAATAATTGTCAATATCAATAATTATCCTCATTAATCCCAGTGAGGGAAGAATGTCCTACCTGGGAATGCTTTTCCCACTTCCCATCCTGTTCCCTGGGCCATTCCAGGCCATTCCAGGCTTTTCCAGCCACAGGTGAGCCGGGAATTCCGAGGGAGAAGGGGAAGGAAGCTCCGTAATTCCCTTTTTTTCTGCTCAGCGCAGAGAATGAAATGAGGGAATTAATGGGAACGCAGAGCTCCGGTGGGAGAGGCCAGAATCCAAAGGAGGGAACGAATTCCCTTGAAATTCAAATGGGAAAAAATGACTCAGGAAGCACAAAGGGAGAAATTTTCCACCTGTGAGACAGGGACGGATAAATCGGGAACAGGGAATTGTGCTGCTAATTCAGCCCGACAAATGGAGAGCCGGTGGATCCCGTGATCCCAGGAAAAGCCAAACCCAGGGAGATGCTCCCCAAAAAGCAGGACAGACCCCAAACTCATGGGAATGCTTCCCAAAAAGCAGGAGCAACCCCAATCCCATGGAAATGCTCCCCCAAAACCCATGGAGATGCTCCCAAAAATCCAGACAGGCCCCAGTCCCAAGGAGAGGATTGAGATGGGAATCCCACAGGGATGCAGCTGGAGTGGTTTGGGAATGGTTTGGGAATGATGTGGGAACAGAGATTGGGATGGGAATCCCACAGGGATGCAGCTGGAATGGTTTGGGAATTGTTTGGGAATGATATGGGAACAGAGATTGGGATGGGAATCCCACAGGGATGCAGCTGGAATGGTTTGGGAATGGGAACAGGGATCAGGGTGGGAATCCCACATGAATGCAGCAGGAATGGTGTGGGAATTTAGGGAATTGTGGACTTTTATGGATCCCGTTCCATGCCAGGGGGCTGGAGATCTCCAGGAGAAAACTCCCTGGAATTCCCAGTGCCAACTTTCCCCTTCTCCAGAGCCTCATTCCCTTGGGATCCCTCGGGGGACACAAACGGGGACAATGCCCTCTCCCCGACTGGCTCCTGATTCCAGGCGTTATTCCAGAAGCAGAACCAGGCAGGATGCGCCTGGAGGAGCTCTGGGATCCTGGGGAAATCCAGGAAAACCCCATCAGCACCCCGAGTGGGGCCGAGCCTCGGGAAAAGGGGATTTAATCCTGCTCTGGGAATCTGATCTGGGAAAAGCGAGCGGGGCCTGCCGGAGGGACCGGAATTCTGAGGCACTGGGGAATATCGGGGTTCGGAGCTGGAACGGGGCCGCTGCAGCCTCGTGGCTGGGATTTATCCCATGAAAATTCCCGGCTCATCCCAGAGATGTCGGGCTTGGATCAGGGAACGGTTCCAGGCCGAGTTAAACCCGGCCCAGGGCGGGGCCGCTCTGCCCTGGGAGCCCCGTCCGGGAGTTTGATCCCTGGGCTTGGGGTCTGAGAAAAACAAACCTGGGACACTCCTGGGGACACTCCTGGGGACACTCCTGGGGACACCTGGGATCTGCTGGAGACACTCCTGGATCACCTGGGACACTCCTGGGGGCACCTGGGATCTTCTGGGGACACTCCTGGATCTTCTGGGGACACTCGGGATCACTGGGGACACTCCTGGGGACACCTGGGATCTTCTGGGGACACTCGGGATCACTGGGGACACTCCTGGGGACACTCCTGGGGACACTCCTGGGGACACCTGGGATCTGCTGGAGACACTCCTGGATCTCCTGGGGACACCTGGGACCTTCTGAGGACACTCAGGATCACCTACGACACTCCTGGGGACACCCAGAATCTCCTGGGGACACTCCTGGGGACACCCGGGACCTCCTGGGGACACCCAGGACACTTCTGGGGACACTTGAGTCCTGCTGGGGACACCCGGGATCACCGGGGACACTCCCGGGGACACTCCTGCCTTCCCAGATCCTTGAAAAGGAGAATCCATGTAATTAATGAATGTATTTATTCCTTTTTTCCAGCTCCCAGTCCCTTTTTAACCAATTTTTTTGGCGGTTCCCGAGGTTCCTTCCCCTCTTTCCGGCTTTCCTGGGAAAACGAACCCTCCCGGCTCCGTGCCTTTCCCGGTTTTTCCCCGGTGGTGACTTTGGAAAAATGCGGAAGTTCCGCGGAAATATTTTCCTTTAAATCCCCGTTTTTCAAGGTGGATTTCTCTCCCTTTCAAGGGAGATTTCTTGGATAATCGCTTGGGAAAATAACGCTCATTACCGCGGGATCTCCCATGGAAAACCTTCCCACATCCATAATCTTCTTGGAATTGCAGGAGGAACCAACTGTTCATTAAATAATTCATCCCCGGGCACTTTTGGGGTTCGTTTGGGTTTTTTTATTATTTTTTTTTCCATTCTTGTGTTGAAAATCGGAATCAAATCCTTCAGGTTTCCCTCCTGAGCAGCCTCTGAGTGATTTTCCAAGGAAATTTCTCCTTCCTGGATGTGCCCCACTCCAGAAATGGGATGACATCCCTAAAAAAAAAATATTTATATATATAAAGAAAAGGACTTTTTGAGGAGAATCCTAATTAATAAAAACAATATTTTAAAAGGACTTTTTGAGGAGAATCGTTTGATTGGGGCGATTTTCCAGACGATTTTAATCAACCTGAGAGCGTCTTTTCCATGGAGAAAATGGGATGTGGAGCCCTTTTATCCCAAAAATCCGCCTTTCCAAGCGCGCATCCAAGTCGGAAACCTTCCCGCGAGGGATGCGGGGGATAACGGGATGCTCCTAAAAATTCCCAAATAATCCCAACCCGATCCCACCGCGCATTCCCGGGGGAATTGCGGCATTTATCGAGAAGGAACATACCTTAGGAAACCATGGAGATGCGCCGGGAAAGTGGGGAGCGGAATTCCCGCCGGGAAAGCTTCGGGAAGCGGGCGGGAATTCCACGCTCCGCTCCCGATGGATGCCGGCTTTAATCCAGCGCTCCCCGGGGAGCGGAGAGAACCGGGCTCGGCTTTTGTCCACGAGGCAGAGCCGGGAAAAGACGGCAAAACTGAAAAAAAATAGAAAAAAAATCAAATTTAACCCCAAAAAGGGTTTGGCGCAGGTGTCCCCTCCTGGATCCCGATTTTTGGGGTGATGGGTGGGGACACCGCTGTCCCCTCCCCCGGTGGGGACAGTCCCTGTCACCCCCTGACCCCCCCGGACAAACCCCGGGGTGCGGCCGCAGCCTGACTCCCCGCAAAATAATAATAATAATAATAATAATAATAATAATAATAATAATAATAAATGGGGCTCTTTGCGTGGCCACTGCAGGAGAAAGTGAATTTTTTCCTATTTCTTTTTGCCCTGAAAGTGCCGAATCTCGCCCCAATTCCAGGAGAACGGGGCGGGGGAAGGAGGGAAAACAAACGCGGCTTTTGAAGTGAGGGATTTTCCTGCCGGCGAGGTGACCCCAGAGCGGCGGGGAAGGAGGGCTCGGGCTCGGCTCCCGGAGTTTCACCTTCCCCCAGCGCCGGGAGAGCAGAAATATTTAATTTTCAACTTTATTCCCAGGCTCCTTCCCCCCCATCCCCGCAAATAATTGAATTACGGCGGCAGGAATGCGGCGGGGACGGGGCTGCGGACGGGTCCGGGGCTTTTCTCCTTGAAAACTCCGGGAATTGGCGTTTTTGGGAAGGAGGGAAGGAGCGAGATTTATTTGCGTTTGCCAAAGTCGCGCCTGAGCCGGGCTCAGAGATCGGGCGCAACTTGACACCTCGGCAAGAATTTTAAAATGGCTTTTTTTCCCTCCCCACGCTGTCCCGTTTTTTTGGTTGTTGTTGGGTTTTTTGCTTGTTTGTTGTTTTTTTTGGTTTTTTTGTTTTTTTNTGGGGCGATTTTCCAGACGATTTTAATCAACCTGAGAGCGTCTTTTCCATGGAGAAAATGGGATGTGGAGCCCTTTTATCCCAAAAATCCGCCTTTCCAAGCGCGCATCCAAGTCGGAAACCTTCCCGCGAGGGATGCGGGGGATAACGGGATGCTCCTAAAAATTCCCAAATAATCCCAACCCGATCCCACCGCGCATTCCCGGGGGAATTGCGGCATTTATCGAGAAGGAACATACCTTAGGAAACCATGGAGATGCGCCGGGAAAGTGGGGAGCGGAATTCCCGCCGGGAAAGCTTCGGGAAGCGGGCGGGAATTCCACGCTCCGCTCCCGATGGATGCCGGCTTTAATCCAGCGCTCCCCGGGGAGCGGAGAGAACCGGGCTCGGCTTTTGTCCACGAGGCAGAGCCGGGAAAAGACGGCAAAACTGAAAAAAAATAGAAAAAAAATCAAATTTAACCCCAAAAAGGGTTTGGCGCAGGTGTCCCCTCCTGGATCCCGATTTTTGGGGTGATGGGTGGGGACACCGCTGTCCCCTCCCCCGGTGGGGACAGTCCCTGTCACCCCCTGACCCCCCCGGACAAACCCCGGGGTGCGGCCGCAGCCTGACTCCCCGCAAAATAATAATAATAATAATAATAATAATAATAATAATAATAATAATAAATGGGGCTCTTTGCGTGGCCACTGCAGGAGAAAGTGAATTTTTTCCTATTTCTTTTTGCCCTGAAAGTGCCGAATCTCGCCCCAATTCCAGGAGAACGGGGCGGGGGAAGGAGGGAAAACAAACGCGGCTTTTGAAGTGAGGGATTTTCCTGCCGGCGAGGTGACCCCAGAGCGGCGGGGAAGGAGGGCTCGGGCTCGGCTCCCGGAGTTTCACCTTCCCCCAGCGCCGGGAGAGCAGAAATATTTAATTTTCAACTTTATTCCCAGGCNTTTTTGTTTTTTGGTTTTTTTTTTTTTTTTTTTTTTTTTTTTTTTTTTTTTTTTTTTTTTTTTTTTTTTTTGTGGGGGTTTTTTGTTGGGTTTGTTGTTTTTTTTTTTGGAGGGAGATTGGTGCGGATTTGAGGATGGAAAAGGAGAAAAGCCCAAAGCGCGCAGGTTTAGGCGCGGCTTTAGGCCGAGCTGAGGAAGAGGGTGAGGCTGAAGATCGGGTCTAGGCCGGGCTTTAAGTCCAAAGCAAAGCCGGGGCAGGAACGGGCCGGGCTGGGGGGGGACAGGACGGGGTTTGGGGACCGCGTTTGGGGCCGGGGGCGGTGCTGGCGCTGCCCGGCCCCTCCCGGGGGGTTTTTGGGGAGGGGGCGGCGGAGGCGGCGGGGCCGAGTCCCTTTTACAGCTGCGAACAAAAGGCAGCGCTGGCGCCGGCGTCACGTCCCGCTGCGCGCTCATTCCCAAAGCTCCCAAAGCTTTTGGGGGAAAATCGGGAATTCTCCGCCCGGCCCCCGCCAGCCCCAACCCCGCGGGGCCGGGCCCGAGCCCGCCCCGTAATTAAACGCGGCTGTTAATGAGTGAGGGAGGCACCTGGGCTGGGGAAGGTCCCAAACCCGGCCCCACGGGGCGGGGGGGTCGGGATGAGCCGTTCACACCCCCCACGGAGGGGTGGGAAGGGGGAAAAGCGGCTCCAAACCCCTTGGAGGGAGCGGGATGAGGGGTGGGGAGCGCCGGGCTCGGGCGGGCACCTTAGGGGGGCATTTAATTATTTTTTAATTAATTTATTTATCGCCTTTGTTTCTTATCATTCCATTTATTTCTTATTTGATTTTTTAATTTCTTACAATAATTTTTTTTAAATTTTGACTTTATTTTAATTGTTATTTGCTTTAAGTTTTATCCATTTTAATTGCTATTCATTTTAAGTTTCATTCATTTTTTAAACTTTTTTATTCATTTTTTTGAATCCCATTTTATCTCCGATTTCCAAAATTTATTTTAATTTTTTTATCTTAATTTATTTTTCAATCCACGCCGCAATTCCTTCACCCCGAGCCCGGCTTAGTCCATGCTCCGCCCGCCTCTCCCCTCCTGGAACCCGCTTAGGGGGGAAAAACCCCACAAAATAAACCCACAAAATCCCCCCCAATAACAACAACCCCGCAATTCCTAAAGATTTCCCGCTCTGTTTCACCCCGCTATCTTTTCCAGCCGCTCGAGGAGCACCCTAGCTTTCCATGAGGAGACTGAGAATGACTCAAAACATCCCAAAAACCTCTGGGAAAGAGCGCGCGGCTCCTCTCCCATTGGTGCCGGGGCCCGGCGCGGATCCCCCTTCCCATAAAAGAAAGGAGCCGGAGCCTATCAGAGCCCGTCCGTCCTTCCCACCGCCCCAACTTCCCCGCTGGAGCAACTTCCAGCCTCCTCCTCCTCCTCCTCCTCCTCCTCCATCCCTCCAGCGCTGCCACAACCGCGCCGCGAGGAGGAAGAACTGCAGCGCACGGAGCGAGTCCGGGGGGCCGCGGCTCCCCCCGCTCTGCCCCCCAGCAGCCCCGAGCCAGCCCCGAGCCAGCCCCAAACCAGCCCCGAGCCAGCCCCAAACCAGCCCCGAGCCAGCCCTAAGCCCAGCCCAGCTCCCAGGCAACTTTGGCTGTGCCGGCTCTTCCCGGGTGACATTCCAGCGGAGCGGCCGCTCGGGACACAGCCCCCAAACTTTCCCGGGAATTTCTGGTGGGTGATTCCCCCCCTCTATCCCCACCCCTTTCATTCCGAGCGTTGCGGGATTTTGATTTTTTTTTTTTGGCTTATTTTTTGATCATCGTTATCATTATTATTATTATTAGATTTTTTTTTTTCCCGCTCGGAGCCCAGATTTCTCCCTTGTTTTGCAGCCGCTGGAAGGGCTGGGAAGGTCGGAGGAGGCGGCCCCGCAGCCCCCTCGGTTGTGCCCGGTGTCCCCCCCAGCCCCGGTTCGCACCGGAGCCCCTCGGCCGCCGCCGCCCCCCGACCATGGCAGCGCTGCCCGGGACGGTGCCGCGGATGATGCGCCCGGCGCCGGGGCAGAACTACCCCCGCACCGGCTTCCCGCTGGAAGGTAGGTCTGGAAATCCTGGAAAAGCGCCGCTCCATCCCTCTGGAATTACGGGGCGTTGGGGGGGCCTTAGGTCTGGAAAAGCGCCGCTCCATCCCTCTGGAATTACGGGGCGTTGGGGGGGCCTTAGGTCTGGAAAAGCGCCGCTCCATCCCTCTGGAATTACGGGGCGTTGGGGGGGCCTTAGGTCTGGAAAAGCGCCGCTCCATCCCTCTGGAATTACGGGGCGTTGGGGGGGCCTTAGGTCTGGAAAAGCGCCGCTCCATCCCTCTGGAATTACGGGGCGTTGGGGGGGCCTTAGGTCTGGAAAAGCGCCGCTCCATCCCTCTGGAATTACGGGGCGTTGGGGGGGCCTTAGGTCTGGAAAAGCGCCGCTCCATCCCTCTGGAATTACGGGGCGTTGGGGGGGCCTTAGGTCTGGAAAAGCGCCGCTCCATCCCTCTGGAATTACGGGGCGTTGGGGGGGCCTTAGGTCTGGAAAAGCGCCGCTCCATCCCTCTGGAATTACGGGGCGTTGGGGGGGCCTTAGGTCTGGAAAAGCGCCGCTCCATCCCTCTGGAATTACGGGGCGTTGGGGGGGCCTTAGGTCTGGAAAAGCGCCGCTCCATCCCTCTGGAATTAAGGGGCGTTGGGGGGGGCTCAGGTCTGGAAAAGCGCCGCTCCATCCCTCTGGAATCACCCGTGGGGGGGCTCAGGTCTGGAAAAGCGCCGCTCCATCCCTCTGGAATCACCCGTGGGGGGGCTCAGGTCTGGAAAAGCGCCGCTCCATCCCTCTGGAATCACCCGTGGGGGGGCTCAGGTCTGGAAAAGCGCCGCTCCATCCCTCTGGAATCACCCGTGGGGGGGCTCAGGTCTGGAAAAGCGCCGCTCCATCCCTCTGGAATCACCCGTGGGGGGGCTCAGGTCTGGAAAAGCGCCGCTCCATCCCTCTGGAATCACCCGTGGGGGGGCTCAGGTCTGGAAAAGCGCCGCTCCATCCCTCTGGAATCACCCGTGGGGGGGCTCAGGTCTGGAAAAGCGCCGCTCCATCCCTCTGGAATCACCCGTGGGGGGGCTCAGGTCTGGAAAAGCGCCGCTCCATCCCTCTGGAATCACCCGTGGGGGGGCTCAGGTCTGGAAAAGCGCCGCTCCATCCCTCTGGAATCACCCGTGGGGGGGCTCAGGTCTGGAAAAGCGCCGCTCCATCCCTCTGGAATCACCCGTGGGGGGGCTCAGGTCTGGAAAAGCGCCGCTCCATCCCTCTGGAATCACCCGTGGGGGGGCTCAGGTCTGGAAAAGCGCCGCTCCATCCCTCTGGAATCACCCGTGGGGGGGCTCAGGTCTGGAAAAGCGCCGCTCCATCCCTCTGGAATCACCCGTGGGGCGCGGGGTGCGGCTGAACTCCGCTCCTGGGGGGTTCCCCAAATTCTCCCAACTTCTCACCCCTACCCAGCCCCTTCCCGCCGCGCTCCCCGCGAATTCTCGGGATTTGCTTTCCTGTGTTTCGAGTATTCCCGGGCATCTCACAGGATTTTGGAGCAGCTTCTCCCGTTTTGGGGGGATTTTGGGGTTGTTTTTTGTCCGGTTTTTTTCTTTGGACGGGTTGGTTTTTTAACGTCCCGACAATTTCACCTCCGCGTGAAAGCGGGGGAAAACAACCAAACTGATGGGATTTAACTTTTCGGAGGGGAAAATAGGAATAAAAACCTTTGTCCGGGGGCTCCTGGAGCAGCGGGAAGCCGGGATGTCCTTGGCCGGGGCTGGCGAAGCGGGGGCTCGTGAGCTGTCACCTCGCCGAGTGTCACCCGTCCTCCCTCCGCCGTGCCTTTGTCACGCGGGGGGCGATTATTTCCAGGCACACTCCTTCCCCCACCAAAAAAAAAAAAAACAAAAGAAACAGAAAAAGAAAAAAGGCAGATTTTTAGCCGGGACCCCTCTGGCCGCATTTATTAAAAGCGGAGAAAATTTCATCCCGCCCGTGCTCAAGTGGCGAATCGCAAACCCGCGGAAAACCACGCAGGCTGCAAAACACACAGGGCGCGGGGATTTGCTGAAGTGCTTTTCTGTAGCAAATGAAGTAAAACAGACGGCAAGGGAAAGGATCAAAGGATTACAACAATATTTGCACAACATGACTGGGAATAATGAAAGGAGAGAGCGGCCGGCGCTTTTAGCGGCTCTTGAATGTAAAATTGGCCACTCGAGTGTTATCTGTCGATAATGATACATCCAGGGAGCGCCGGCCAAAGTGACTCGGAATTAGCGGTGCATGATTCTCGCTAAATCGCCAGGCAATTTCTGGAATCGACTTTTCTTTGTGGCAAGAGAGGGGAGAGGAAAAAAAAATGTTTATTAAAAAAAGAGAGAGAATAAAAATCCTCCCCCCTCGCCTCGCCTGGCTCTCGCCCCCTCCAGCCTCGCGCAAATTACCCAGCTGGGTTCTGCCCCTCCCGTCCATCCTCCCCTCCTTTTCGCTTTAATTTCCAGCCTGTGAAATCGTATTAATCTGCGAGATCTGCGGAGCGAGATGTTCGATAAACTGGGGAGGGGGCGAAGGAGCCGCCGCTGCCCCCGCGCCCGCAGAGGCGGCGGCGAAGCGGCCGGGGGGTAAAACCCTCCCCAAACCCAGCAAAAAAAAATCCCAAACCACCCCCAAAAAGCGCCCCGAGGGTGTTTCAGAGGTGATTTCCAAAAGTTTGTTTGAAAGCGAAGCTCCGTAAATCGAGGCGAGAAGGGCAGGGAGATTTTTTTGCGGGAGAAACGGGAAGTTTTGGGAAGGTTTTGTTGTGCGGGTTTGGATCTTCTCGCGTTTAAAACGCCGGGAATGATTTCAAACCAAGGTGTGAAATCCCAAAATCTGGACAAATTTCCAGGGATGGACACACGGGGGGTGTCTCAGGGATGGGCGAGCGGATCGGGTTGGTTTTTTTTTATTTTCTCACTTTCCTTGGGAAAATCTCCCGCGTTGCGCCGGAATAAACAAACACCGGGATAAACAAACACCGGGATAAACAAACACCGAGATAAACACCGAGATAAACACCGGGATAAACACCGAGCGCGGGGCACGGGCGAGACTTTTCCCCTTCTTTTAAACCTCCAAATCCCGGGAGAGAAGCGGGAGGCGCGGGGAAGGACACGCCGGAATTTCCCCCCTATAGGAACTTTTCCCCGGGTTTGTTGTTTTTTGTTTTTTTTTTTTGGGTCGGGTTTTTCCCCCTGTGTCCCTCGCAGTGTCCACCCCGCTGGGCCAGGGCAGGGTGAACCAGCTCGGAGGGGTTTTCATCAACGGGCGCCCGCTGCCCAACCACATCCGCCACAAGATCGTGGAGATGGCGCACCACGGCATCCGGCCCTGCGTGATCTCCCGGCAGCTGCGCGTCTCCCACGGCTGCGTCTCCAAAATCCTCTGCCGCTACCAGGAGACGGGATCCATCCGGCCCGGGGCCATCGGCGGCAGCAAGCCCAGGGTGAGTGCGCTGCGGGCACCGCGCCCCAAAATTCCGCCTGCTTTGGAGGGCAGCGCCAGTTTTCCAAGCGCTTTTTGGGGGGGTTTTTTTCTTTTTTTGGGGTGGGGGAGAGGGTTTTAATAAAGCTGCGATTTTCGGCCTCTGATGCGGAGGAAGCGGGGCCCGAGCTGGAGGTGGTGAATGGATTAAAGCGGTTTCTTTTTTGTTGCTTCCACGTGCAACAAGTGGCGCGCGTCGGAGCGATTCCGGCGGGGTGTGGGCAGCAGGGAAGTCGGGATTGCTTGGGAAGAGGAAATCCCTGGGGGTCTTTAAACACCCCAACAAGTGTCCCCTGCACCCCCGCCCCGGAGCTCAGGGTAATCCCACCCTGCCGGCTCTCCCGGCCCCCAGAGACCTCACTTTCAGGATTTGGGGGAGCAAGGCCTTTTCCCAGCTCTATTTCCCTCCTTCCCCCGCTCCCCATCCCCGTTTCCCACCGCAGACCCCGCAGACAGGCCGGGCAGGGCTGAGCTGCGCTGCTCAGGGTTTCTTTTGAATTAAAAGCGCTTTTTCCCTCCTCTCCCTTCCTTCCCGTCTGTCCGCCCCCGCGGGGACACCCCGGCGCCCCTTGGTCACAAAAGCAGGTCGCGACTCCCGACGTGGAGAAGAAAATCGAGGAATACAAGCGGGAGAACCCCGGGATGTTCAGCTGGGAGATCCGGGACCGGCTGCTCAAGGACGGGCACTGCGATCGCAGCACGGTGCCCTCAGGTGAGAAGGCAGCTTGGCCACAATCCCCCGGCCCCGTGGGATGTTGGACGGGAATGATGATCCCACGGGAAAGGTTTTCCAGAGGATCGAAACACCCTCCTGGCTTTGCTTGGATGGAGGGGGTAAAATCACACCCAGCAAATTCCGGGATTTGAGGGGGATTTGTGCCCTGGCTGTTGCAAACCAAACACAAATAAAGCCCTTTTCCCAACTTTTCCCAGCTCCCTGGAAAGCTGGGGGCTGCTGGGGCAGGGGGACACCCTCAAAAGCACCCCCCAAATCCAGGGGGAAAGGGGAGCCCAGTTTGGCCCGCTGGGATTTGCGCTGTGGGGGCTGCGCAGCAACATTCCCAGGGGGCAGAGACCCATGAGTTCCAGAGATCCATGAGATCCAGAGATCCCGAGAGATCCGAAGATCCATGAGAGATCCAGAGATCCATGAGATCCAGAGATCCCGGGAGATCCATAGATGCCCATGAGATGCATAGAGATCCGGAGATCCATGGGGAGTGAGGCTGGATCCCGAAGTTCGGCCTGCAGGGAGGTTTTCGGGCTCTGCGGGGCTCTGCGGGGCTCGGCTCTGAGGTCCCTCTGGGTTACAGGGCGGCTCTGTAGGGCCGGAGCAGGCCCGGAGCTCCATCCCGGCTCGGGAGCTGGGGGAAATTTGGGAATTGTGGGGATTTTCCCGGTGACAGAGCATGCGGTGACCCTGGGGATGTGCTCATCCCGGGATGTGGGGACATCCCGGCGCTGCTGGGGCCGGTGACCTGCGGATCCCACTTTGGGAATTTAGGGAGCTCAGAGATGCCGGCAGGTGCATTCCCACGGGAAGAGCGGCATTCCCGGCGGTTCCCACTTTTCCCAGGCAGCTTATACTCGCCTTTCTGCCTTTGACTGTCCGAGGTTTAGTGAGTTCGATTAGCCGCGTGCTCCGCATCAAATTCGGCAAGAAAGAGGAGGACGAGGACTGCGACAAGAAGGAGGAGGACGGCGACAAGAAGGCCAAGCACAGCATCGACGGCATCCTGGGCGACAAAGGTACCGCGCGTCCCCGCGCCGCGCCGGGGGGGACACCGGGGACACGGCCCTGCCTGCCGGGGGTGGCTCCAGAGCCGCCGAGTTGGGGTTTTCCCAAAAAAAAATCCCTGCAGGGAGCGGGGCCGGCGGCGCTGGCAGGAGGAGGAAGAGTTGTCGGTGCTTTGCTCGGGATCAATTATCCAGAAAAAGGGCCGGGAATGGCCGGAGGGGGGGAGAGGCACCTCGGAGGCCGTAAATGAATTTGTTAAACAGATTTCGCTGCCGCCGCCTAAGTGGTCCCCTGGAACCGGGGCTGACAGGTGACCGATGGCGCCGATCAATATCAATTAGGGACGGGAGCCGCCAGCGCCGCCAGGCACCGAGGGGACACGGGGGGGTCCCCGGAGCGCCGCGGCACCCCCGAATCATCCTGGGAAAAATTATCCAGGGAAAATTACCCCGGAGAAATGATCCGGGGGACACGTTCCAGGGAAAATCCTGCCGGCGCTGGCGGGGAAAGGCTCCGAGCCAGGCCGGTGGCGGGCTCTGTTATCACCTCCCGATCCGGCGTTCTCTCCCGCCGGCAGGAAAATTCCAACTTTTCCCAGCTGGGAATGCGGGGTTGGGGGTGGGAATTGGACTGCGGGCAGCGCTGTGATTAAAAACAAAGCAAAACAACACAAAAAAAACCAAACCAAAAAACCAACCGAACAAACAAAAGGGAAAAAAAAAACCACCAAAAAGTGGAATTTTGAGGGAGCATCCGTGAGATTCGCCAAGGAAGGCGCTCGGGAAAACGGGATACTTGGAGCAGCGGGAGTTGGAGCCGCTCGGTTTGGGCACAAACGAGCGCCTTGTGGCAGAGCTCGGCGCCTTTTTTGGGGAGAAAACGGCGATTTTGGGAGGCCCGGGCAGCGGGCGGTTGGGATTTGCCGGTTTTCTCCCAAATTGGTGCAAAGCGAGGACGGGCTGGGGTTGAGCCGGAGTCGGAATTTTGGGGGATTTGCGGCATCGCCGCTGTCGGGGTGAGCGGGATTCTCCCCCAATCCCGGCGGGGGAATAACTTCCAAACTTTCCCCTTCGCTCCCAAATTTCCCCCGTTTGGGGACAAGTGGGCCAATGGAGACGTGGGGGGAATTTTGGGGCAGAAAATGCTCCCCCGAGCCCTCATCACGAGAGCTGGAAATGAAGGTGCACAAAAGGGGTTTTATTTTGTTTTCCTCTTTTTTTTTAAGGATACGATCCTTTTTTTTTCCCTCTTTTCCCAACCTTGAAGATGAACTTCACTTACAAAGACCTTCGAGTCTATTGAAGCTTTATAAGGAAAAGATTCCTGACCACAAAAGCAAACAGCGGAGGGGGAAAAAAAAGAGAGAGAGAAAAGAAAAAAAAAAAGAAAGAAAAAAGGAAAGAAAAAGAAAGGGGGGGAAAGGGGGAAAAACCCGAGGCTGCCTTAAAAATGGAGTAAAGGGATGGGGGAGGGAGGGCGCGTCCATTCTCATTCAAAATTCCGCGAGGAGGAGAAAAACTTTTGGACAAAGGGCCGAGGACGGGAAGAAAGGGAGATAAATTATTCAAAACTCCCTGCTGTTAGATAGTTTTGTAATATTATCGGAGCGGCTGCTGCAGAAAGGCAGAGCCGTTGGACGCTGCAAAATGTTGCTGTGATTTGGGAGAGGGGCGATGCTCATTTGCAAATCGGGGCCATTGTGTCCGCCAGCAGCTCCCCCCGCTCACTTTCGGGGTGTTTTTAATTTTATTAAAAGGCGGGGGAAGGAGATTTGGGGGGGTTTCGGTTGTGTTTTCGGCCAGACTCGCCGCTCGGAAAAATATCTTTATTTTTGAAAGCGCGGGTTGGCTTTGTTTTGTTGTTTTATTTTCCTCGCGGCTCCGCGTTTTCCCCGTCGCCACCCCCAAAAGAATAGACAAAAAAAAATTAAAAAAAAATAAGAATGAAGGAGCGGGGAGCTTTTTTATCCCTGATTAGCACGCAAGAAGTGCGTGTCAAGAGGCAAAACAAAACGCTCCCTACTGCCTTCATGGGTGAGGCCGCGGACAAATCAAACACGAGCCCCCGTTCCTGGATGAAAGGGGGCTAATTTGGGCAAATTCCCGCGGCCGGAGCCTGTGGAGCGTCGCGCTCCCTCCGAGCGCGCAGAATCTCTCCCGACCGCGCAGAGAAATCCCGATTTCTCCGCAATTCTCAGTTTTTTATCGCCGTGGCGCCGAGGAGAAATCCCTCCCCCCACCAAAAAAAAAAAAAAATCGCGTGAATTTGGGAGTTTTTTGGGTCCTGCGCATCTCCAAAGCCGCGGCTCCGAAAGGAGCGTCCAAAATTCCGAATTTCCCGCTGCCCGGGCGGATTTTAACGCCTGGGAAAGTTTTAATGGCCCCAATTAAGATAATTGATGATCCCGCTTGTAAAACATTGACGGGCGGCGGCTGCGCGCTGGAAAACGCCGCGATTTCTGCTCGGGAAAAAAACGCGGTTTTTGCTCGAAAAACCCGCAATTTCTGCTGGAAAAAACCGCAACCTCTGCTGTAAAACACGGCGATTTTACATCCCGCAGTTAAAATATCTTCAGAGCTGTTTCTCCCTCCACCCAATTTTCATTTCCAGGTGGCTTCCACTAATACAAACAGGGGGGGAATTTTTTTTATCAATTTCTGCGCCCAACGCGACTTCTCCCTCCGAGAGCTGCGGGGAGAAAAAGGGGCGAAAAAACTTTGGTTTGGCTTTTTTTTTTTGTTTTTTTAATCTTTTTTTTTCCCCTCCTCTGCCAAACGCTCCGTGGCGGGTTCTCCTTGCGGGGAGCCGGGGGAAGACAGCCCTAAATGCTCTCTCTTTTTAAGTGGGAAAGAAAGCTTCCACCCTGCGCCTGTTTCTTTCTATCGTCTGCTTGGCATTTAATAATGTTAAGACTTATTAGAGCTGGTAATGAAAACTGTGGCTGTTGAATAGGGAGCTGTGTTGGAGAAGGGTGTAATAGCTCCAAGGCATGCTAAGAAATGTATTTATCCCCAATCAGTACTCACTCTCTGAGTTCCCAGCACAAACGTTAAGTTGAAGGGTTTTAAGGCAGATTAAATTGAGCCTTTATTTCTTTGCACTTTCATCTTTAAACGGCTCACTCCAGCTAGCCCTGGGCGGATATTCATGAGGCTTCACTTTGGGTTTTTTTTCTTTTATTTTTAATATATGTTTATTATATATATATATANNNNTCCTTGTTAAGAGCCGGTTGTTGTTACTATTTATTACTGTTATTATAATTATTTTGGGGGGTTGTTGTTATTTATCAGGGAGCGGAGGCGCCGCTCTCTCCCTCGCTGGGGGTGCAGGGAGGGGAATTTGGGCACCCCCAAATTTCGGGGGGCACCGCTGGGGGGTTGATGGGGAGGGGCAGCGGGTCCTGGGGGGAGGAAATTAACTGAGAGCAGACCCGGGGGGTCTCTGGCGGGGCCCCCCCACCCCGAGCGTGTCCGGAGCCCCGTGGGGTGCGGGGGATGCTCGCGGGGATCCCCGGGTTTTGTTTCTGGGGTGGAAACGCGGATTTTTAGGGAATTTTCCGCGCTCCGCTCTGCGCCCCCCCAAGTTTGTGCCGTCGGCCGATTTTGGGAGAGCGGCGGGATCGGGGTTCCGATTTGGGGGGAAAAGCGGGAGAGCGGCGGGATCGGGGTTCCCTGGAGCTGGGGACAGTGCGGGAGGGGGGACAGGGACAATTCCAGCCGGCAGCTGCCAGCGCCGCTCCCGCCGCGGTTTTGGGGGGCCGCAGCCAGCGGGGGGGGTTTGGAGGGTCCCGCCCGGTTTGAGGGAGCTCGGGAGGAGCGGAAAGAGAAGAGGGGACCCCCCACACCTGGGAAAGGGCTTTGTTCCCCGAGCCGGGCGGGAGGGAAGAGGCTGCGGGGCCGATCTATCGGCAAACAATCGGCGCGGGTTTAAAAATCAACACGCGGCTCCTCTGTAAATGTGTGTTTAGAAGCGCGGGGGGGGCCGGCAGCAGACACTTCATCAAATCAAGGGATTACCAAAGGTTGGCAATCTAATCAAACAGAGCCCAGGCGGGATTTGTGAGTGTTGCGAGCGGGATCAGCTCTAATAATGGGGGGCAGGAGAAGAGATAGGGAGGTGTCAAGCAATTCATTGGCTTTAGGCTGAGTTATTCTGTGCATATTTCAGGCCGAGAGGAGAGGGAAGAGAGGGGAAGAGGAATAAAAAAAAAAAATCAGGGAGAAGGGAGAGGGATGAAGGGGGGCTGGATGCGGGCGCACACGGAGCTTACATGTCACAAAAAAAGCTGAGACAAATGAGGTACAACAATAAACACAGATAACAATTACAAAGGCAAACAGTGGCTTTTGGGAACGAGAACCTGGGCTACATAAACAAAGTCGGCAAATGTTCGCAAGATAAACTCCTGCCTAAATCGAGTGTGACGGGGAGGAGAGAAGAGAGGAGGAGAGATAAGGCTGGAGAGGGGAATAAACGAGAATAATCGAACACGAGGCGTTTGAAAAAAACAAACTTGAGACAAGGCTGCGGCCAGCGGGGCTGGATCGTACGGGAGGGAGCGGAGGAATATCAGGGAGATGTTTGAGATCCGGGGCTCGTTTGCGGTTGGGGTTTTTCCCCTCTTTCCCTCCCTTTTTGGGGGAGAAGAAAAGGATCTATCCTGGAGTCGGGGGGGGAGGGGGAATAGGAAGGGAAATCTCGGGATCAGAGGCAGGTGGGGAGCCCCGGACGGGAGAGGAAACGCGTCGGAGACGTTTTAATGTAGAATTTGGAGGTGATTTCATTAGCCAGGGCGGGTAGGAAGCAGATTTTGGGCGAAGGGGGGAGATGGAGCCGCGATAGAGCAGCGCAGGAAGGAAACACGGAGGTCTCGTCCTAATCCCAGGTTTGGGCCCTAATTGGGCGGGGAGGGAGGAAGCAGAGATGGAATTAAGGCAGGAAAAGCTGAGAGAGAAACGCGTGATCCGGGGGTTGCTGCAAACAAACAGATCCCCCCACCCCGCAAAAAATAATAAAAACCCCCAAACCCTGCTTTTAACCCGAAATCATCTCAAGGAGCAGCTCAAGGCCGCGCTGGGTCTCGCTCTCCCGTGGAGCGTCTTTTCCAAGCGGGAATTGCGCGCGGGAGAGGGGAGAGACGTGTCTGCAGCGTGGTTAAAGGAATTAGATATTTACCAGTTTGAAATAAGCCTGCGTATGGAATAAAAAAAAAAAAAAAGGGGGGGGAGAGAGAGAGGGAGAGAGAGCGAAGATGAGACGGGAGAACACTTCAAACGAATTCATCATCTGGAGTGGCGAAGGGGAGATTTAGAGACAGTATTGGGAAGTTATTTAGATATTAGTAACATATTTTCCTGAGGCGTCAGGAGTGCCTCCATACGCACTTTTCCCTCGCAGCTATTTGGCTGGGTGAAATATGGGAGACCCAAATGTTGGGGAGAGATAACACAATCAGCCGAGCCCTGGTCCTGCGACTGCATCACGGCGTTAAACCCGGATTAACNCCCAAATTCCACCCCCACGAGAAGCTTTTTCCAAATTTTTCAGGGGAATTTCCGCGGGTTTTAAAGCACATATAACAGCGGCCTTGAAGCGGGGAGGGACTTACTCCCGCATTAGGGTGAAGAATCTTTGGGAAAATTGCGTTTGCCACAAAAGGAGAAAAAAAAAAAAGCGAATCAGGGCCCCTCTGCAGACCTGGGCTTTGCAGATATTCTGTGTTTGTGGACATCATTCTTAAAAATAAGTGGGGAAAAAAAAAGGTTTCAATCAGCTGCCACTTTTCCCTCCTCTTCCCCACGCGGTTTTAGTCGCCTTTTAAATGGTTTTATTTTGTTTTTTAATAAATCGGAACCTCACCCTGGTTTGGGCTCTGGGGTTTTTGGGGGGCGAGGAGATGCTGAGAGGGTCAGGAAAGGAGGGATCTGAGCCGGGGAAGGGGAGCCCCGGGTGGAGCTGCGGGAGCTGCTCTGGCCGGGAGCGCTGAGGGGGCAGTGCAGGAGCCAGACCCCTCAGAATTGGTGTTTTGGGGCGCTCCTCCTCCCCTCCTCCCGCCTCATCCCAGGGAAAAGCAGGAATGAAGGGCTTGGGAAGCGCAGGTGCAGCTCCGGGAGGGAGCAGAGGGATGGGGATGCGGCTTCGCCGGGGGGGAGGGAGGGTCGGGGTATCCCCGTCCCAAAAAACCCCTCCCGCTCCTCCTGCTCCTCCTTCTCCTCTTTCCGGCTCATCCCAAGGCTGGCGCCACAAAAGGCGTTGGATGTCACTAATGCCAGTTTATAAAGACATTTGTCACCCGGAGTTGGGGACAAGGGGAGAAGGAAGGGCCGGGGGGGG
>WAAE01001775.1:52507-84674 GCA_013400495.1 Nicator chloris | reverse complement strand
AGATGATGGGATGATGATGGGATGATAAAGATGATGATGGGATGATGATGATGACGATGGGATGAAGATGGTGACGGGATGACAATAGGATGACGATGGGATGATGATGATGGGGGGACAATGATGACGATGGTGAGATGAAGATGATGATGGTGGGATGGCGCGATGACAATGACGATGACGATGATGATGATGATGACGATGATGACGATGACGGGATGCCGGGTGTGATGATATGATGACGATGATGATGATGATGAGGATGACGATGATGACGATGATGGCGATATTTTGTGGGCACCTCCTGGGACTGACCCGTGCACTTGAACGGCCCTCGGGGCTGTTGGGAGGGACAGGAGGGTTTGGAGCTCCCCGAGGAAGGTTTGGAGCTCTTCGGAGGGTATTTGGAGCTCCTCGGAGGTTTGGATCTCTTCGAGGGGAGCTGCATTCCCTTAAAGGGGGTTTAGAGCTCCGCAGGGAGACTTTGGAGCTCCTCGAAGGGAGTTTGGAACTGTTCGAGGGGAGCTACCTCCCCTTGGAGGGGGATTGGAGCTCCTTCGGGGAGGTTTGGAGCTCCTCGAGGAGGGTTTGGAGCTCCTCAGGGGGGGTTTGGAGCTCCTCGGGGGGAGTTTGGAGCTCCTCGGGGGGGTTTGGAGCTCCTCGGGGAGAGTTTGGAGCTCCTCGGGGAGAGTTTGGAGCTCCTCGGGGAGGGTTTGGAGCTCCTCGGGGAGGGTTTGGAGCTCCTCGGGGAGGGTTTGGAGCTCCTCGGGGAGGGTTTGGAGCTCCTCGGGGAGGGTTTGGAGCTCCTCGGGGAGGGTTTGGAGCTCCTCGGGGAGGGTTTGGAGCTCCTCGGGGAGGGTTTGGAGCTCCTCGGGGAGGGTTTGGAGCTCCTCGGGGAGGGTTTGGAGCTCCTCGGGGAGGGTTTGGAGCTCCTCGGGGAGGGTTTGGAGCTCCTCGGGGAGGGTTTGGAGCTCCTCGGGGAGGGTTTGGAGCTCCTCGGGGAGGGTTTGGAGCTCCTCGGGGAGGGTTTGGAGCTCCTCGGGGAGGGTTTGGAGCTCCTCGGGGAGGGTTTGGAGCTCCTCGGGGAGGGTTTGGAGCTCCTCGGGGAGCGTTTGGAGCTCCGCAGGGGGAACTGCATCCCCCTGGGACGGTCTGGCAAGGGGAGAGCGAGAGGGGGCCTGAGAATAAAAACCGCAAGGGAAAGCAGAAGTGGGTGAGGAAAAGCGGAGGCAGCGCGAGGAAATGGAGAAGCTCCGAGCCTTTGATCCTCGGCTGCTCTCCCTTATCGGGAGCACTCGCGGTGCCGCCGCTACAAAGGGGAGTTCATCACATTACAGCGGCTCGAGCCCCTCATTAGCGGCCGCTGCTCTGCTGGGACGCGGGATCTGAGGCCGCGCGTTCCGCGCTCGGCTGGCTCCGGCTCCGGGGGGAAACGCGGCCCGGGGAGGCGGCTCTTCCATCGGGAACGGCACTGGGAATGGCATCGGGAATGGCACTGGGAATGGCACTGGGATGGCACTGGGAATGGCATAGGGAATGGCATCGGGAATGGCACTGGGAATGGCACTGGAATGGCACTGGGAATGGCACTGGGAATGGCATGGGGAATGGCATAGGGAATGGCATCGGGAATGGCACTGGGAATGGCACTGGAATGGCATCGGGAATGGCATCGGGAATGGCACTGGGATGGCATCGGGAATGGCACTGGGAATGGCACTGGGAATGGTATTTGGGATAGCAACTGGGGTATCATTTGGGATATCACTGGGATATCATTGGGAATATAATTTGGGATATAATTTGGAATATCATTGGGAATATAATTTAGAATATAATTTGGGATATCATTTGGGATATCATTTGGAATATCATTGGGAATATAATTTAGAATATAATTTGGAATATAATTTGGAATATCATTTGGGATATCATTTGGAATACCTTTTGGAATTTCTGCATCTCCACTTCTCCAGGGCAGGGCAGGGATCACTGGTTGATGAAATTCGCGTCCGCTGAGAGATTTTTGGGCTCGCGGAGGTTTTCGGAGCATGGCTTTTTCCAGGGAAATGTTGGGAAAGAATTCCCAAAAAGAGCAGCCAGGTTTTCCTCGGGAGAGGGGGAGGAGGCGGCGGAGAGGGAGGGACGGAGCGGATGTGGGAATGTCGCAGGCCAGGAATGCTCCCTCCACCTCCACCTGCACCGGGAGCGATCCCAAGGGGAATTTTGGGAGCGGACGGAAAGTTGGGGTTCCAAGGTGGCAGCAGAGAGGGCGCGGGGGTGTCCCCTGTCCCACAGATAGAGGAGTGTCCCCTGCCCCACAGGGGGTGTCCTCTGCCCCACATTGGGGTGTCCCCTGTCCCATAGGGAGTGTCCCCTGTCCCATAGAGGAATGTCCTCTGCCCCACATTGGGGTGTCCCCTGTCCCATAGGGAGTGTCCCCTGCCCCAGAGGGAGTGTCCCCTGCCCCATAGGGGGGGTCCCCTGTCCCATAGGGAGATCTCCTCTGCCCCATATTGAGGTGTCTGGTGCCCTCCCGAGGGGCCGCTCCTGCCCCAAAGAGACAGGTGTCCCCTGCCCCACATTGGGGTGTCTCCTGTCCCACAGAGGTTGTCACGTGCCCCATGGAGAGAGGAGTGTCCCCTGCCCCACAGAGAGAAAGGTGTCCCCTGCCTTTCGGGAATGTCCCCTGCCCAAAGAGCTGTGTCCTCTGCCCTGTAAGGGGTGTCCCCTGTCCCATACTGGGGTGTCCCCTTCCCCACTGGGGGATGTCCCGCTGCCCCACAAGTTGATGTTCCCTCGCCCCACTGAGGGCTCATCCTTTGCCCCGAAAGGATCCTCCTGTGTCTCACGGAGGGATTCTCCTTTGCCGCCCCCAGGGATGCTCCCTGATCCCAAAGGGCGCTCTCCGCCCCCAAAGGACTCTCCCTGTCCCCAAGGGACGCTCCCTGATTCCAAAGGATTTTCCCTGCCCCAAAGGGCTCTCCCTGCCCCCCCAAGAATTCTCCCTGCCCCACAAGGATGCTCCCTGCCCGCAAAGGACGCTCCTTGATCCCAAAGGATGCTCCCTCGCCCCAGGGATGTTTCCGAGGGCTCCCCGCGCTATTTTTACCCCCCTGCCCGGGGCCTGCCCCTGCCCCGGCCGAGGGAGGAACAGGAAAAGCCCTTCTTGGTTTTCACCCCGCTCCCCTCGGGTGTTTTTTGTTGCTAAAATTGGAAGGAGCCCCCGGCTGACCCTGGGCAGCGCTGCCAGCGGGGCCGCCCCGGGATCGGGGGGAACCCCGGCCCCGACCCTCAGAGCCGCCTTTGTCCCCAAGCCCGCAGCCCCGGGATCAAAGCGACCCGGGGACATCTCCGAGAGAGGGGGCGGGGACGGCTCTGGAACCGCCGTGCCCAAACCCGAGGGCAGTGAGGGGGAAAAAAACCACAACGATTTTCCGATTTTCCGAGGGACTCGGGGAAAGCCGGCCCTGCCCCGCTGCCTCTCCCAGCTCGGGAGCGCGGGGCGATCCCATCATTTATTGAATTTATTTAATTTATTTTTATTCCCGTGGCCGGGACGCGTCGATTTACATTTTTATCGGGAATTAAGGGACGAAAGTTGATTCCAGAAGCCGCTTTTGGAGCAGCTCCTTTCGGAGAGGAGCTGAAAGCACCCGGGTGGCTCTGGGCTGGCTCGGAGTTGGGAGAAAGCTCCCGAAACCACCCGAGAAACTTCCACAACTCCGCAGGGAGCGGGAGGATTTGCGTTTTTCCCGGGGAAAAATCCACCCGCGCAGAGCCTCGCGTTTGCTTCAATCGCGATTTATTTTGCGTTTTTAAACGCGGGAAGGGGAGGGTGGGGGTGCAAAGGACACCTCGGCGTCGGGGGACACTCAGACGGCAGCCAGGGGACACCCAGGGGACAGCGATGTTCAAATCGGGCCCCGCACATGGGGTCGGGAAAAGAAAGCGCCGCTGCCCCGAATGGGCCGGGGGGGGGGCTCAATTAATGACCCCCAACCTCTGCACGGCCCGAAATGATCCGGGGAGCGGCGGCCGCTGCTGATTTTAAAGGAATTTTTATCTTTATTTATATATATTTATCTCGCGTTCAACGCCAGGCCGGCGTTTCCCAGAGGGATTCGTGATTTATTTTTTTTTTCCCTTGCCGCGACTTAATTATTTTGAAATTCCGTCCCCACTCCCGCAGATGATGCTGTTTGATGCTAAAAAGCAGCAAATTGAGCTATTTGAAGCTTCCCCCTCCCTTTCCTTCCCTGGGAACGCGGATATTTGGGTTGTACCTGGTTGCTCCGTTGCTTTTTTTTCCCGGAGTTTTTTCCCCTTAATCTCCTTCCAGCCGCAAAGCCTCCCCCGCGCGGGGCTCGCTGTGCTCGCAGCGGGATCGCGGCGATTTCCACGCCCGAAAACTTCGGCAAAAGGAGGAGGAAAGTTTGCAGGCTTTGACAAACGGAGCGTTGTTGTTGTTGGGTTGTTTTTTTGGGGTTTTTTTTGGGTTTTTTTTTTGGTTGTATTTTAAATAAACAAACCGAACCAGGCGGGTTTTGCCATCCCAAATTCACTGCGGGAGGAGGAGGGGGGCGTGGGGGGGAGGGCTGGAAAGACGAATAGACGGCGCAGTCTGGGGTGGTGAAATCCAAGGGATGTTTTCGGTGGGAAAATGATACGAAAATAACTCCCGAATGGCCGCGATCCCAAGGGAAAACGCTCTCAGGTTCACGGGGCAGAGAGGGAGAAATTCCCCAATTTTTGCCCGGCTCGGCCAAGCTCTGCCAGGGAATAAAGCGAGGATTCCTTGCTTGGGATCAATCCCAAGGGATAAAACAACCCCAGCGCCGAGCTGGGAGCGGGCCGGGCTCGGGGCTCAACCGCGAGCAGCGAAAAACATCCCCCCACCCCCAAATCCACAGGGAACCCGAAATATTGGGATGACTTTTCCCCCTGCCCAGCTGGGAAGGGAAAAAGCAGCGCCCCAGCCTCGCTCCTCAGGCGCTCCGCGAGTTTTCCCGGCGATTTTAAACTTTCCTCCGGTGGAATTTGATCTTTTTTAACTCTTTTGCTGTCCTCCTTCTCTCTCCCCACCAAGTTTTGTGGGGTTTTTTTGGGGGGGTTTTTTGGTTGGGTTTTTTTTGGGGTTTTTTTTTTTTTTTGTTTGTTTTTTTGGGGTTTTTTTCCGCGGGTATTTTTTCCTCCCCGCTCTGTTTTCTCCCCTTAACCCCGGTCCTTTTTGTGCGCCCGCCTTTCATGGCGAGCGCGGCTTTACAGCTTGCTACACTTTCTAAGTGCCTCAATGGCCACTTTAGAAATACAAACAACTTTTAGAGATAAAATAACCAAACCAGAATGGGACTTTCAATGGGGGAATAGTTGTTGTCCTTTACCATGGAGTGTGCAGCCGCCTCTGCCTAATCCAGCTTTCATTTTCACCGACAAATGCCAAGAATCTATATCTGTCTCCCAACCCCTCGGGAGCTTGATTACACGACAAAAGGCTGCCATTATCCGCCGCAGAAAACAGGGAGGGGACACGGGGGGCTCGGGCCTCTGAGGATGAGGGCATCTCCAAACTATTGACTTAGTGGATGAAGTCAAGAGCAAACACGCTGAGATCTGAAGGGGGGGGGAAGGAGCTCCGGGAGCGGGGGGGATGCTCGGGGAAGCGGCGGCGGAAAAAAGCGGCGGAAAGTCCCTGAAAGTCGCTCGGAAGGGACGGGAGAGAGGCTGGGGAGGGACGGATCCGTCTGGGAAAGGTTTTTCTCCCTCCCCATCCCGGGCGAAGCTCCCGCTCTCTCTCCCACCCCCCGCTCATATTTCATATTTTTTGCCTCGCGTGGTGTTTTTTCCCTTGTGGTGCCATTTAACTTTTTTTTAAAGGTTTTCTCCACCCGTCCCCATGGGGAATTTGGCGCTTTCCTCCCTCTGGGAGAAGGGGGGAAAAGGAGGAAAAACCCCAAAGCGCCCTCCTTGGGGGCGCGGGGATAGTGTGGGAGTCCCCACCCCGCCGTCCTACGCGTGCTGTGATCCCCAGAGAGCCTCACCCCAAAATCTGGGGGCCGGGGGAAATCTCCGCCCCAGCCCGCGCTGCTGGAGCACGGCCGGACCCTGAGTTTGTCCCCAAACCGGGAACAAAGCGGGTCAAGGTCTCGGCCGCGGAGCCGCGCTCGCTGCCGGGGCTCGACCCCGCAGGAGAACCGGGAATTGGGGGGTTTGGAGGGTGAGGAAGGGGTGAAAGCCCCAGTGGAGCCGGCAGGGAGGAGAAGCCGCCCCACAGCGCTGTTTCCAGGCCGAACGGAGCGCGGTGAGCGCGGCTGCCCCCGCTCAGCCCGGCCCGAAGCGACCCCGGCACCGCCCGTCCCTTCCCGGGTCACCTGCGGAGAAATCCGCACCAAAGGAATCCCGCCGCCCTTAATTACTCTTTAGTAATCAACGCGGCGCAGCGGTGCCTTGAAAGAGCCGCTTTTGGGGCGAGAAGCTGCGTTTGAGCCGCTCCCGGCCCAGGAAGCCCAAACCCGCTCCGGCTTAAGGGATTTAAAGGTGTTGGAGCTGGGCCGGGCCGGGCTCCGCCAGCAGCAAAGTCCGAGACAAAGGGAGAGGCTGGCGGGGAGGTGGGCAGAACCTGGAGGATCCGCTTGAAAACTACAAAGGAGCCTAAACTCAGCTTTTTAAACGAAATTCATCCTGGCGGGGAGCGGGCTGAGTTCGCGGCGCTCGCATCTCTGCGCTCAGAGGATTTTCCTCCTTGCCATAAACGCAGCCGGAGAGCCGAGTTGAATTTTTTTTTTAATTTTCTTTAAAACATTATTTGCGTTTTATGACGTGGAGAGAAAGGTGATGAACCTGCTGCTGGCAGCGGGAGGCTGAGCTGGGATCGGGCTGGGCACCTTTGGTTTTTCCACCTTTGCTTTGGGAAAAGCCGCCGCATTCCCGGTCCTGCGGACAGTTCGGTGCCTGGCAGGGAAAGAGCAGCTGCTGCGAGAGAGAATAAGTGTTAAAAGAAAGGGGGGAAAAAAAAATCCTTGTAATCTTGGGACGTGTTTAATCTGCGTCTCCCCGAATCCCAAAAGGCAGCGGGCTCCGTCTCTCTGATTTATTTTTACGCTCGCCTCGTTTGCATCCCAAAGAAGTAAACTGCTATTTTTAACCGCCGGTTTAAAGCTTAATTAAAAGCCCCTAAACTGATTGTTTTGAAAATTGATTTAGAGGAATGGCCCCAGGGCTGAGACGCTATCGCAGCCAAGGCGCGCAGCTCGCTGCGGGTTTAACCCCGGAGCCGCCGGTGCGGGGCACACGCGGGGCCGGGGGGTCCCCGCGCCCTCCGCGCTCAAAAGCTCTTTGTTAGCGCGGCTCCCGGCCCGCCCGGCCGCATCTCCGGCCGCTTCCTGGGGTGACGGGCTTTAATTGAATTAATTGAATCAAGGGGAGCTCGGAGATGCCGCTGACACCGGGACGGGGAGCCCCGGGGTGCTCCCAAATCCGGCTCTGCTGGGGGGTGCTGAGAATTTTTTGGGTGCCCAAACCCCTTCGTGCTTTGCCAAACTCCCTTTTTTTCCAGCCCCTCGGAAGTTCCAGGCGGCCGGAATTATCTTCCGAGGGGGCTTTACCTGCTGGAAAGGGCTGGAATGGGAGCTAGGGCTGGAATCTGGAGGAGAGGGGTGGGAAGGGAAGTGGCGTTCCAGCGCCGTAATTAGATGTAAACAAGAATAGAGACGGGGCTCCGTGGTCAGACAGCTCGATTGTGAGGGGATTAACACCTCGGTAAACCAATAAAGGCCCCGAGAGGCTGCGGGCCAGGCAGAACCAGCCGCGGTTGATGGGCTCCCCCCGGCACGCCAAGAACCCCCCCAAAAAACGGCCCCGACACGCGTGGGGCCACCCCGGCGATTTGGGGAGTCCGCCTTGGAAGGTTCTTGGCAGAGGCTGGAGTTACTGGGGGGTTCTGCTGCTCAGGGGTGATTCCCGGCCCTCCCTCGGGGTGCCCAGGGGCCTGGAACCGTTTCCCGGCACCCCTGGCCCTGTTAATTAGGGCAATAAATGAGTTAAAGAGGATCTCCCGCTGCCCGAGCGGGGCAGAGCTCCCCCACCTCCACACGTGCCAGCGGGATGGTTCCTCTGGCACGAGGTTCCTGCGGCCCTTTAATTTCCCCATCCCCTCTTAATAACAGCTTAAAAATAATAAAATCCTCCGGAGCCAGCTCGAGCCAAACCCTCGCGGGCGCAGCTCCCCAGGTTCGCCTCCAACTGGGCTTTTATGGCCTCTCCTTTCCCTCGCAGCCGGCCCCCGCTCGGCTTTTCCCCCCAGACTCTGAGTGCACGGAGGAGTTTAACCTTTGGGGAGAATAAAAAACCCCCTCGGCTCCGGCTTTGAGGGGCGCGGTGCTACCTGCGAGCCCGATTTCCCCGGATTTCTGCCCCGGCTTTGGGACCGAGCAGGACGCGAAGGGCTCAGAGTCAAACCGAGTTCAATAACCCGGCTCTCCTTTGTCCCCCCCGTCCCTCCCCGGCGTCCCCGGGCTCGGGGCTCGGCGGGCAGCGCCAATCTCGGCGCGCTCCGGGGCGCGGGTATTTCTTCCTCCCCGATTGCAAATAAGCGCAAGATTAGCACCAGCAGCTGTTTGGAATTGGAACAATGGAGAGACCTAGGAAGTGGCGAAATTGAAAAAGGAGAAACCCCCTCCGCTCCCTCCCCTGATCGCCCGGCTCAGAGTTCACCGAGTCAGACTGCCTGACTCGCCGTGACCTCCGCGGGGCTGTTCGCGCACGGGGAGCGCGGGGGGAGCCGCGGGCACCGCGGGGAAAGGGGGGAAAAAGGGGGCGGGGGGCGCAGCGGGCGCTTTAATGAAATTTCCTCCAGAAAAGGAGGAGGTTCCGCGAGGTTCTGGCGGCGCTGGACGCTCCCCTTCGGCCGTCGGGGTGGCTCCGGGGTTTTAGGGGGATGAGTTTCCCCCCTTCCCTCCTCCTCGGGGTCCCTCCCGGGGCGGTGTCACCCCGGTGCCCGTTTTGGGGCGCTGCCCCTGCGCTGGCCGGGCCGCTGGGAGAGGTTTCAATGGGATCCCCTAATGGATTTGACTCGGAAATCTCGACTTGACCAGTTTTTTCCTCTTTAAAACAAACTCATTAAACTTGTCAACACTCATTAGGGCCTTGAAGCGCTGAGCGGGAGCCGCTGGGGGCTGCCCGGGGAGGCAGCGCTGGGGAGGGGGCGGCTCGGCCCCGCTCCGAGGCGGCTCCGCGGGGAGGGAGAAGGCGCTGCCAGGAAAATCAACGCCTTAAAAGAGAAATCAAGGGAGGACAGAGGGAGCCGGCACGGGGAGGGGGACGTGCCTTGGAAATGGGGGCAGCCCCGCACCCCTCTGCCCCCGGCTCGGCTACAAAGGAGGCGCCGGGCGAGGGGAGGGCTCCGGAGGGGACTCGGGATCTTCCCGGGGATTTGGGGGCGTGCGGGGAATGGATCCGCCGGGCTGCGATTCCTGCCAGTGCCGGGGGAAGGGGGAACAGGAGGGGGAAAGGTTAGAGGCGGCTCCCGGCCCTAAATCCCCTGGAAATGAGGCTGCTCTCCGAAATTCCTTGCCAATCCCTCTGCCCGCAATATTTGCAGAGCTGTAAAATTACTCGGGGATCGTCTCAATTCTGCCGGCGGGACGAAAATGGCTTTGGGGTGGGGTTTGGGGGGCAATTAAACGTTGCGCATTTCCCCGTCCCTTTTCAATAGCGGTTTTGTTTGGGGTGGACTCCGATTTTTTTTTTTTTAATTTTTTTTCTTTTTTTTTTTTTTTTAAACGGGTTTATTCTGATGCTTTTCAAGCCTCGCTTCTCCTTTAAGGGGCAAAAACCCGCCACCCCCACCTCTGTTAAAAATAAAAAAAAAAACTCCTCCGAGCCCTTCTGTTCTTCCCCTCCCTGAGAATGAGAACATCAGCTATTCAAGCGTATTGATGAACTCCCCCAAAAAGTTTATTAAGAGGGGCGAAAACAAAAGGACTAAAGGCCGCAGGCAACTGGACAGACAGTTTATAAACTGAGCTGCCATTGTCCCCCCGAGGCAGATGCATGAATACCTCTGAATGGGGCCCTTTGGAGTGACAAGATCAAGCCAGACAACAGCATGGTAAAAGGAAGGAGCGCTGCTTCTCCCTCCCCGAGCCCAAAGATCTGCTCCCCCTGCTCCTGCCGCATTCACGGACATCTGCAGGGGGAGGAATAAATAGCTCCTTACAGGACCGGCGGCCGGGGGGGTTGGGGTGTCCCCCCCCGGCCGGGCTCTCTGCGCCATATGCTGCGCTCGGCTCCTTCTGGGCAGCGCCGGCCCGGCCGTGCCTCGAGTGAGCCCCGAAAACCTCAGATTTCCCTTCCCTTCCCTTCCCTTCCCTTCCCTTCCCTTCCCTTCCCTTCCCTAACCTTCCCTAACCTTCCCTTCCCTAACCTTCCCAAACCTTCCCCCTCTCCTTTTCCTTCTCCTCTCTCCTTTTCCTTTCCCCTGTACCTTTTCCTCCTCCCCATTCCTTCTCCCCTTTCCTTCCCCTCTCCTTTTCCTTTTCCTTTCCCTTTCTCCTTTTCCCTTTTCCTTCCCTCTCTCCCTTTTCCTTTCCTCTCTCTCCAGTTTCCTCTCCTTTCCCTTCCTCCCATCCCTTTCCCTTCCCCCTTTTCCTTTTGCCTTCCCTCCTGGCCATTTTAATTCCCCCTTTTTTCTTCCCTCTTTTCCTTTTCCTTTTCCCTTTCCCTTTTCCTTCCCCCCTGACTGTTTTCCTTCCCCTCTCTCCCTTTCCCCCCTTTTCCCTTTTCCTCCCCCCAGCCACTGCTACAATCAGGATTTATGGCCCCGCCTGTCCCAGAGATCCCTCGTGGTCAATTAGGTTTGCACAGAGCAATTCTGCTTACTAGGCTCTGATGGATTTATTTTATTTTAGGGTTTATTTTATTTTAGGATTTACTTTTCCCTCTCCTGTCCTTGGCCCTGTGCTGCCAGGATGAGGGGGTGCAGGGGAAAAAACTCCCTGAGCATCCCATGGAAAGGGACAGGGGATGGAAAAGGTGGAAAAGTCCCCAAATCCATGCCCAAAACCTTTTTTGGTTCCCCTCATTTTGCCCCCCTAGACCCTGTCTCAGATGGAGGGAACAGGGCTGAGCAAATTTGGGTGGAACTGAGCAGCTTTGGCTTCTCTCAGAAAACTCCCGGGAGCTGTGTGAGCACTTCAGACAAAATTTAATTAAATTGATTTAATTCAGACAAAAATGACAAAGCTTTGGGAGGGGAGAGGTGTTTTATGTGTGTTTGCAGTGGGGGGCGGGTCAGATTCAGGATTTGGGAGGGGGTTGTGGCCTGGACAGTGGGAAAAGCAGGGAAAGAGTGACTTTGTCACCCCTTTGGCCCTTGGCACAACTTCCAGGGGTGCAGATCCCAAAAAACACCTGGGCAGGGAGGGAACTGTGAAGGTGACGGCAGAGAATTCCCAGTGCCATTCCCACAGCCAAAGGCCTCAGTCCCCATGTTCCCATCCCATGGATCCCATGGATCCCATGGATCCCATGGATCCCATGGATCCCATCCCATCCCATCCCATCCCATCCCATCCCATCCCATCCCATCCCATCCCATCCCATCCCATCCCATCCCATCCCGCTGGCACTCGGGGGATGTCTCCTCTCCACAGGGAAGGATTTTTGGGATAATTTTTTGGGACACCTCCCCATGGTGGGAGGGATTTTTTGGGATTATTTCCTAGGGATGGCTCCTCAGAGCCTTTAACCAGAGACAGCTCTGAGTGCTGCACTGGGGGGGGTCATGGAATGCCAAAAATCCCCAAATTCCCCCTTTTCCTGCCCCACCAGACCTGGAACCGCTGCCCTGGGGCTCCCTCGAGGGGCTGATTCCACTCCTGGCCCTCCAAACCTGGGCTTGGAGCTTCCCAACGGAGCCTGGAGCTCCTGGAGAGGGGCCAGGAGCAGGGCTGGAGCCACGGGGGCAGAACCGATGGATTTAATAACCCCCCAAAAACACCTGGAAAAGGGGGAAAATACCAACCAAAGGGAAAAATACCAACCCACGGGGAAAAAAGTACCGGGAAAAGGGAATGGGAATTGGGAAAGGGAAATGTTGGGAATTGGGGAATCCCTGAGGGATTGGCTCTGTAGGGAATGCGGGAGCTGGGTTTGGGGGCAGCTCCGCCGTTCCAATCCTTATGGATTTAATAACCCCTAAAAACCCCAAAATGGAAGCGAGGAGGAGAAAAACCTGGAAAAGGGGAAAAAATACCAACCCACGGGGCAAAAAGTACCGGGAAAAGGGAAATGCTGGGAATTGGGGAATCCCTGAGGGATTGGCTCTGTAGGGAATGCGGGAGCTGGGTTTGGGGGCAGCTCCGCCGTTCCAGTCCTTATCCCAAGGTGAGCTTTGGACAGGAATTCCCACCCCCAGCGTGGTGCCAGCTCCCCAAAGGGACGATGCCGAGGTTGGATCGCTCCAGGGTAAAGCTGAGCACATTCCCAGCCCCTCATTTGGGGAGGAATGGGAAAATCTGGTTAACGAATGAATTAATTATTAACCTCTCCAAGCAAACGCACCCTGGATTTTCTGCAGGGTCCCGCTGGCTTCACTGACCCGATTTCCTCAGTCTGTGGCAGGACAGGGATCCTTTCCAGCCCTTCCAGAGCAGGAATATTTGGATTATTTCCTTCTGGGGCTTCCAGGACGTGCCTTTGCCTGAGACCATTGCAAAAAAGGAGGGGAAAACAGAAACAGCTGCGGGGTCGAGGTGATGAAAAAACCCCCAAATTTGGGGTCGTTCCTGCTCCCAGAGGGAAAAAATCCCAAAAAACCAAACCGGAACTCCCCAGGAAGCTGAGGAGCGTTTTCCAGGCTGATCCCACCATCCTGGATCCTGTTTCACCGCTCCAGAGATTATCACTTGTTGCTGATCCCAGCCCAGCAGGTGTTGTCAGCTATTCCTGATGGCCAGGATTTATCCAGGGCTGCTGGATGCGCCTGGAATCCCGGCCAGGCTGAGCCCTGGGGAAAATCCCAGACTAAATTAGGGGTTAGATAACCTGGGGATGGGGAAAATCAGGATTTCTTATTAAAAAATCAGTATCTGGAGCTAACAGATGGAATTCCTGACTTAGCACAAGCTAAAGTAGATCCATTAAATTCTCTGGGTACGGAAAAATTCTGGCTATGGAAAAATCCCGGCAGGCGCGGGGACGAGGGGGAAAAGAGAGGTTCCAATCCACGAAAATCATGGAATCTCCAGGCATTAAATCCCATTGGAAATTCCTATTTTAGAGGAAAAGCAGAGGGAAAAAATCCGTAGTTTTGCACTGGGAGAGAAGGGGTGGATGGATGGATGGAGGGAGGGAGGGAGGGATGGAGGGAGGGATGGAAGGAGGGATGGATGGAGGGAGGGAGGGAGGGATGGAGGGAGGGATGGAAGGAGGGATGGATGGAGGGAGGGAGGGAGGGATGGAGGGAGGGATGGAAGGAGGGATGGATGGAGGGAGGGAGGGAGGGATGGAGGGAGGGATGGAAGGAGGGATGGATGGAGGGAGGGAGGGAGGGATGGAGGGAGGGATGGAAGGAGGGATGGATGGAGGGAGGGAGGGAGGGATGGAGGGAGGGATGGAAGGAGGGATGGATGGAGGGAGGGAGGGAGGGATGGAGGGAGGGATGGAAGGAGGGATGGATGGAGGGAGGGAGGGAGGGATGGAGGGAGGGATGGAAGGAAATTCCCTGGATTTTGGGGCTGAGCTTTGTGGGATGCCCCAGAGCAGGGAAGAACGGGGATAACCCGAGGGAAGCGCCTTTCCTGCGGTTTTCCTGGAATTCCAGTGGCAAAGCCGAGGCAGGAATCTTGTGCAGGAATCCCTGAAGCACAGCCCCGTCCCTGGCTTTTCACTCCACTCCAAAACCTGGAGCTGTTAGAGCGGCAAATCCCCCAAATCCCAAATTCCCACAGCATCCGCAGAGTTTTACCCAAAGGTGGAGCGCGGGCCCGGAGATTTGGGGGGAAATCAGCTCACAGGGAAAGCCCAGGAATAAAAAAGCCCAGCCTGGCAAGGCTTAGCTCTGTGGGCGGCTTCATCCTGAGCAGCCCCATCCCATCCCATCCCTGAGAGGATTCCTGATGTAAGCGGCGTTTTAGGGATTGGGGCAGCCCGCTAAGAAGAATTCCAGGAATCATCTCCACGGAGCTCCCAAAGCTTTCTCCTGTGGCACCAGGAAGAGCTCAAATCCCGGGAAAAGCCCCGGGACCCGCCCCGCCCCCCCCCCAGGAGGTGTTGGGAGGTGCCGAACTCCCCAAATTGGGATTTTTGGGATGATTTGAGGGCTTTAAAGCAGGGCCTGGAGCTCATTCCTGAATATTCCTGGCATCAAACAAGAGGCTGCTGCCCCCAGCTGGGTTCCAGCGCTCCGAGCAAAGCTCGGCTCGCTCTCCCCTTAATTAATTAATTAAAGACACAATTGAGGGCTCACCTCTGCTCCCGGGGAGGGGACGGAGCCCTGCCATAAAGCCATTCCCAGCTCCAGCCGGCATTCCCTGTGGGAAGAGAGAAGGGCCATTATTTACTTGTTTTCTGGGACAATTCAAGTGAAATTCGTTTTTCCCAGCTCCTGTTGGCAGCAAAAATTTCGTCGGGGTGCAGAGGAGGAGGGAGAGGAGGAGGAGGGAATTTTATTCCCATTAAACCTCGAAATCAAAGCACATTCCCAAAAAATTGCCTCAAAAACGCCACTTCAGAGCTTTCGGTATCTCCTTTTTTCTCCTTTTTTCCCCCAAAAATTTTAATTTACAGAACCTTTTTGAAGCTTTCCGGGTTCGACATCACAAATGTGAGCTTTGATGCTGGAAAAGGGCCCCAAAGAGCTCCAGGCCACATCCCAGTTAACCCAAAAAACCGGGATTAACTGCTGCTGGGACCACTGGGAATCCCTTGGGAGTGTTCAGGGTGGGGCGGATATTCCCGGGTTTATTCCACCTGGGAACACCCGGGTAGTTTGTGGTTTGGGGCAGAAAGGAAAGATTTTGGGAAGGGCTCCAGGGAAACGGGAGCAGCTGGAAAATCTGGGAATGTCAGCAGCGCATCCTCAGTGGGGTTTGGGGCAGTGCGCCCCGGAAGAAGGGAAAAATAATCAGGATTTTTTATGGGAGGGAAGGAAAGGCCGGAGGTGGCACCACAGGGAGCTCCCAGTTCCAGGAGGAATTGTGTCTGCTGGAAGGAATTGTGTCTGGTAGAAGGAATTGTGTCTGCTGGAATTCCTCCCCATTCCCAAACTGTGAGCGGAGTCTCATGGATCAAAGGGCGAGGAACGGGTTCGCTTTGGGGAGTTCTGGAAACTGAGGGGGAATTTGAGGAGGAGCTGGAGGGATTTGGGATCTGGGATCTGCCAGTTCTGCACCTCCTGGGTTTTCCCACTCCCCTGTGCGTGGGATTTTGGTTATTTGGGAAGTGATTCCCTTCTTTTCCCATCTGTAAATCTCTTGTGGACGGTAGAGAAATCCATGAGTTCCCTGCAGGGAATGCGGGATATTCCATCGGAGATTTCCATGGATCAGAGCAGGGATTGGTTCCTGCCCCCCCTTCCCACATCCCCACATTTCTGGTCTGGGATTCATTGGGGCTGATCCATGGAAAATGGGTTTGTGTTTTCCCGGGGCACAGGAAAAGGCCGGCGCTCACAACCGCATCTCCCGATTAATCCGTGCGCTCCTGGGGGCCGGGAATTCCCCACTGGAAATTCGCTCCCGATTGTCTTGGCTCCCGAAGCTGCAACCGCTTAGGTCCGGCTTTAATTCCCTCCATCTGAGCAGCCCCGCGGTGGGAAAACCGGGAGATCCTTCCACTCCCACCTCCCGGAAAACTGGGAACAGCTGGGAAAGGAGACCCTTGGTTCACTGGGAATCTGCCTTTCCCTGGGTTTGGGATCTCTTTGGATACTCTCGGAGCAGAGCTCACGCAGGAGGGATTTTGCCATAACTAGGGGATTTATGGAAGTGTGGGAATTTCATCTCTCAACTCCAGATATGGATTTAAAAATCCCCTCTTTTCCCCCGTTTCCAGGTTATTTCATCCCAAATCCAATCCCTAACTCTGAACCCAACCCTGCTTCCTGTATTCCCTCTATTTTCCCTAAAAAATACGGAATGGAGTCATGGCTTTGAGGGCTGAAAATCTGGCTCTGCTGCCAGAATATTCCACATTTCCCGAGTCCAAGGCTGGGCCAGGCAGGGTTTGGAGCAGCCTGGGATACAGGGAATGTCCCGGGGTGGCACCGAATAGTCAGGGAATGCTTTGGGCTGGAAGTGACCTTAAAGGTGACCAGGAATTGGGAATTCTTCACCACAGCCCGGAAACGGGGATGGGCTTGGAGATCCCCATTAATTATCACCCCTTAAATCTGATTTGTAGGCTTTGGTCCTTGTGGTCCCACATCCCAAATCCAGCATGATTTATCCCGTATTTCTTGTGGGTGGTCCCATATCCCAAATCCGCCATGATTTATCCCATATTTCTTGTGAGTGGTCCCATATCCCAAATCCACCATGATTTATCCCGTATTTCTTGTGAGTGGTCCCACATCCCAAATCCGCCATGATTTATCCCATATTTCATCTGACTGGTCCCACATTCCAAATCCAGCATGATTTATCCCATATTTCATCTGAGTGGTCCCATATCCCAAATCCAGCATGATTTATCCCATATTTCATCTGAGTGGTCCCACATCCCAAATCCGCCATGATTTATCCCATATTTCATCTGAGTGGTCTCATATCCCAAATCTGCCATGATTTATCCCATATTTCATCTGAGTGTCCCATATCCCAAATCCAGCATGATTTATCCCATATTTCATCTGACTGGTCCCATATCCCAAATCCGCCATGATTTATCCCATATTTTATCTGAGTGGTCCCATATCCCAAACCCCCTTGCAGGGCCTGTGCAGGAGGGCTGGAATTTTGGTGTTAATTGGGAAAGGGCCTCGTTAATGCCCCACGAGTGGGGTCAAAGCTCATCCCAAACGGGATATCTAGGGAAAACTCAGCTTTGGGGGATGCCCTGGCTGTGATCCCAGAATTCCTGCGTTCGCTGGGCAGTTCTGGGAACGGGGAATGGGGCAGGATGGGCCCTGTGGGACACGGTGACCCGGGAGGGGACAGCGGGGTCACCGTCCCTGCTCCTCCCGGGAGCCCCGACGGGAGCTGTGGGATCCAGCCCAGACCTGGAGGAGTCGTGGGATCCAAACCTTTAGGATTTGCACAATCCATCCCAAACGTTTGGGAGTTGTGTGATCCATCCCAAACGTTTGGGAGTTGTGTGATCCATCCCAAACTTGTGGGAGCTGCACAATCCATCCCAAACCCTTGGGATTTGCACAATCCATCCCAGACCAGTGGAAGTTGTGTGATCCATTCCAAACCTATGGAATTTGTGTGATCCAACCCAAACCTATAGAATTTGTGTGATCCAGCCCAAACCTATGGGATTTGCATAATCCACCCTAAACCTTTGGGATTTGCGCAATCCATCCCAAACCTTTGGGATTTGCCCAATCCACCCCAAACCTATGGAATTTGCACAATCCA
The DNA here is from genome assembly GCA_013400495.1 of Nicator chloris. NCBI lineage: Eukaryota > Metazoa > Chordata > Aves > Passeriformes > Pycnonotidae > Nicator > Nicator chloris. The sequence goes on along the minus strand of WAAE01001775.1, from coordinate 67,092 downwards.
CCCCAAACCTATGGAATTTGCACAATCCACCCTAAACCTTTGGGATTTGTGCGATCCATCCCAAACCTTTGGGATTTGTGCGATCCATCCCAAAGCTGTGATTCCGTGGCCTGGGCAATTGTCCTTCCGTCCTTTCCCAGTTCCCAGTGTGACACCAGAGCCAGCGCTGGCAGCTCCTGTCCCCAGTGGACGAGACCCCAACCCCTGCCTGGGCTGTGGCCAAGGGACTCGGTGTCCCCAAAGGGCTCTCGGTGTCCCCAAAGTGCTCTCAGTGTCCCCAAAGCGCTCTCAGTGTCCCCAAGGGGTTCTTGGTGTCCTCAAAGGGCTCTCGGTGTCCCCAAAGTGCTCTCAGTGTCCCCAAAGCGCTCTCGGTGTCCCCAAAAGGCTCTCAGTGTCCCCAAGGGGTTCTTGGTGCCCCAAAGGGCTCTCGGTGTCCCCAAAGTGCTCTCGGTGTCCCCAAAGCGCTCTCAGTGTCCCCAAAAGGCTCTCAGTGTCCCCAAAGGGTTCTTGGTGTCCCCAGAGGGCTCTCGGTGTCCCCAAAGTGCTCTTGGTGTCCCCAAAGTGCTCTCGGTGTCCCCAAAGGGCTCTCGGTGTCCCCAAGGCTGCCGAGGCACCGCGAGAGCGGAATCAGGACAGGAGGAACAAACCCCAGTCCCGTTCCTTTTCCCAGCTGCTCTTTGGGGCCAGTTCCCCAAAGCAGGGACCCCAAACCCCCCTGGGCTGTCCCCGCGCTCGGGGCCCGGCTCTGCCCTGGCCGGGTTCTGGCCGGGATGGGAGCCAGGCTGGGAGGGACGGGCCGGAATTTGGGGAGCGGGCGGCTCTTTGGGGTGCAGCCACCTGGGAAGTGATTCCAGAGGCTCTGGAAAGCCTTTGGAACCGGAGCCATTTGGTTGTGATTTGATGCCCCCGGCGCCACAGCAGAACCCCCGGGAGCTTCCCACCTCCAAAACTCTGGAGCAAATCCAGGCCTCTGGAAGGCAAATGATTCCAAGGGGTTCAAAGGGAAAGGGAAAAGAAAGGAGCCTGATTTTTGTATTCTTGTTGTTGTTGCTTTTCTCGCTTTTCCCTTTCCCCAAAGCTTGGAAAGAGTGCCCTGAGTTGTTCTCCGGCATTTTCGGGAGCGTGGCCAGCCAAGCGTTTGGAATTTCCCAATAATTCTGTTTGTTCCCAGCATCTAGAGGGCAAATCCACTCCCAGGGAGTGAAATTTCCCAGTTCCTCAGTGAGGAATTTTTGATTTTCCGCTCCCAAAAATATCGGGAGGAGCTCCCTCGTTGCAGTTCTGCGGCTGGGGTTTTGAAATAAACTGGGAAGGGATTTTGCCGAGAGAATTCCAGCACGGGGAGGTTTGGGATTCGGTTTTATTGGAATGTGGGGAATAATCAGCTTCCACAGAGTAGAATTGTCCTGGCTGCACATCCAGAATTTGGATTTTTCCTGCCAAAACGGGAAGGGTCCCGTGGAGAGGGAGGCGTTGATTAAATCAAATTAAATCCAAGGATCCTTGGGATGCTGTGGGCCTGCTCAGCCCAGCTCTCCAAGCTCGATATTCCCAAATGTTTGGGAATTTTTATCGAGCTGATTATGGAGTCAATTTACAAATGTGTCATTCCCCTTTCCTGGGCTGCACTGGGAAGAAAACTCCTGGAAAAAACTCCGGGCTCAGGTTTGGGATTTTAGCACAGGAACTGTTTCCTTTTAAGGTTCCTGAACTTCCTGGTGTGCTGGGCAGAGGGAAGGGAGAGGCCAATATTTCGGGAATTTTATATGGATTTCAGTTGTGGAAGTGCAGCCTTTGGGGCTGTTCCCACGTGGAGCTGCATCCAAGGGAATTCCGGGGATCAGGGAATGGGTGTCACGGAATGGGGGATGGATAAACGGATCTGGGAACATCGGGAACTGTTCCAGGGCACGGAGCTGGACATGGGGCTGGAATATCGGGATGTGTCGGGGAAGGAGGGGTTGGATTTCCTGGACCCACAGGGAAGGAGGGAATTTAAATCCTTTTGGGATCAGCTTTGCCTTTTCCCAGTGTGTCCCAAGGAAAACCCTTCAATCCCAGCCCCCGGCGATGGGGAAACGGGGCTGGTTTGGGATTTTGGGGGCTGGATTGGGATTTTGGGAGCTGGATTGGGATTTTTGGGAGCTGGATTGGGATTTTTGGGGCTGGTTTGAGTTTTTTGGGGCCTGTTTGGGTTTTTTGGTGCCTGTCTGGGTTTTTCAGGGCTGGTTTGGGGTTTTGGGGGCTGGTTTGGGTTTTTTGGGGCCTGTTTGGGTTTTTCGCGGCTGGTTTAGTGTTTTGGGGGCTGGTTTAGGTTTTGGAGGGCTGGGTTGAGTTTTTTGGGGCCTGTTTGGGTTTTTCGCGGCTGGTTTAGTGTTTTGGGGGCTGGTTTAGGTTTTGGAGGGCTGGTTTGAGTTTTTTGGGGCCTGTTTGGGTTTTTTGATGCCTGTTTGGGTTTTTCAGGGCTGGTTTAGGGTTTTGGGGGCTGATTTGGGTTTTTTGGGGCTGGTTTGGGTTTTTCAGGGCTGGTTTGGGTTTTTCAGGGCTGGTTTGAGTTTTTTGGGGCCTGTTTGGGTTTTTCAGGGCTGGTTTAGGGTTTTTTGAGGCCGCTTTGGGTTTTTCGGGGCTGGTTTGGGGTTTTGGGGGCCAGTTTGGGTTTTTTGACGTCTGTTTGGGTTTTTCGGGGCTGGTTTAGGGTTTTGGGGGCTGGTTTGGGTTTTGGAGGGCTGGTTTGGGTTTTGGGGGCTGATTTGGGGTCTTGGGGCCTCTCCCAGTGCCCACGAGCCCCTGGCAGTGGCAGCAGCCACGAGACGTGGCAGCAATTAAGAACCGAGCGTCTTTCCCGGCACTCCCGGAGCTAAGGAGCCACCATGGTCCAGTGCCTCAAAAATCCCCATTAGCCCACGCCACTTATGGCCATAAAATTCCTCGTTTTCTGCTTTTCATCGGCCTCACCCCGGAATCTTCGTTTTGCTTTATTTCTACATTTGCACTCCAACAATGGCAATCAGCCCGTGCCCAGAGTGTTGCAAATCAGAAATTTGTCCACATTTTTTCCACCACCTTCCCGGGCGAAGCCGCCTTTTTCCCTGGGAACGGCCGGGAGCGGGCGGGGGAAGGGGCCAGGGATTGATCTGAGCCCTTGGAAGTCGCCGGGATCGGGGCAGGGAGAGAGGGAGCAGCGGGAATTCTGGAAAGGCAGGAGCCTTTCGTGGTGGCAGGAGCTCCTCTGGAAAGCAGGGAGCCTTCAGGGAGTCTTCCCAGATTTTTCCCACTTTTCCCTCTCTCCCGAGGGTTTGGATTCGGGGTTTTTGGGGGTCGTTTGGGTTTAAAGCAGCCTGGACTGGTTAAACTGGGGGAAAGAACCGCAAGGTTCTGCCTGTGGAGGGAGGAAAAAGAAGATCTGAGGGTGTTTTGTTCCGTCCCTCGCCGCCTGGGAGGCGTTTTGGGGTTTTGGGGTTTTGGGGTTTTGACAGCCGAGTGCTGCTTTCCCAGGATTTGGGGATCAGCCCCACAAATCCAGGCCCGGGCTCTCTGCAGAGCTGGGGACAGCTCCCAGCTCGTGTCCCAGTGCTGTGACACCCCCTGGGCTGTCCAGGGTGGGACAATTCCAGGGCCGAGCTCTTCTGGGGCACCGAGAGCCCTTCCCGGGAGCGCTGCCTGGGAGCAGAGCAGCTGATCCCGAATCCAAGCCCATCCCAGGCTGCTGCCAGCCCCGTCGGGCTCATCCCTCTGCCGTGCCCCGTCCCGCGGGGCCATCCCGGCGTGTCCCGGGAGCCGGGAGCGCTGGGGCCGTCCCGGTGTGTCCCGGGAGCGCTGGGGCCATCCCGGTGTGTCCCGGGAGCACAGGGAGCGCCGGGGCCATCCCGGCGTGTCCCGGGAGCACAGGGAGCGCTGGGGCCATCCCGGTGTGTCCCGGGAGCGTTGGGGCCATCCCGGTGTTCCCGGGAGCGCCGGGGCCATCCCGGTGTGTCCCGGGAGCACAGGGAGCGCTGGGGCCATCCCGGTGTGTCCCGGGAGCGCCGGGGCCATCCCGGTGTTCCCGGGAGCACACGGAGCTCTGGCCGCGCCCGGGGCCAGCTGGCAGCGGGGACTGTCACCCCCGGTGACCTCGGAATCCATGAAATGAGCCTCGTCTCCCTGCCCTTCCCGGGGAGTTTGTGGGAATCCAAAGAAATAGGAATGGGGGAAGGGGAAAAAAAGTAGAAAAAAGAGATTTTTTAAGACTTAGCTGTGGCCTGCCCGGATTTCCCTCTCTGGCATTTGGACACTGGGGAAAAAATGGCTGGGATTTAAAGAGGACTTGGAGAGGAACATTCCTGCTGGCAGGAGCAGCCTCGTGTGGCTGCTGGGGGCAGGGGTGACCTACTAAGGGGTTTTCATTCCTGGCCGGCCTCCGGGACACTGGGAACTGTTCCACTCAAATCCATCCTCTCTGTCCTGGTGTGAGCGTCGCCCTTCCCGATCCAAACCCAGCTCTTCCTGTGGGATCCACCCCCGCTGTCACCTCCTGTCCTCTCCCTGTCCTGCTTTTTCCTGGGATCATGGGATGGGTGGGGTCGGAGGGACTTTGGAGCCCGTCCTGTTCCACCCCAGGGACTCCTCCGGTGATCCGAGGCTGCTCCAAGCCCCATTCCTACCTGGCCTCGGGCACTGCCAGGGGTGGAGAATCCACGGCTTCTCTGGAAAACCCATTTCAGGGCCTCTCCGCCCTCACAGGGAAGAATTGATCATCTCAAATCATGTCATTCCCTCTCTCACCCCTCGTTCCCCAAATTTCAGGGGTCGATGCTGGAAAACACCTTTTCCTAAAGCCCTTCCCACTGGAGTTTATCCCTCCCTGCCCAGGCATCCCCTGGCCCTCTCCTGGAATATCCTGTGTGGGTTTGGGGGCCAAAACAGAAGGAAAATGTGAAAATATCCAGGAGCATCCAAAGGAGGATAAGGATGGGGAAGGGCCGTGAGGGGAAGAGGCTGAGGACACTTGGAATGTTCAGCTGGAGGAGAGGAGACGAGGGAGGGGAAGGAGGGCCAGCCCCAATCCCTGCTCTGGTGACAGTGACAGGATCCGGGGAATGCTGGAGCTGTGCCAGGGTTGACATCAGGGAAGGTTCTGGGGCGCTGCCCAGGCTCCCCAGGGAATGGAGACATTCCCGAGGCTGGGCGCTTCCTGGGGCGTTGGGACCCCGCTCCCAGGGAGGGCAGGGTGGGGTTGTTGGGGGGTCTGTGCAGGGCCAGGGTGGATTGATCCCTGTGTATCCCGACCCGGGGTATCCCATGGACTCTGGAATTGCTGAGTGCTCGGCAGCACTGCAGAGTCTGTGCCCCCTTCCCTTCCCTTCCCTTCCCTTCCCTTCCCTTCCCTTCCCTTCCCTTCCCTTCCCTTCTTCCCTTCTTCCCTTCTTCCCTTTCCCCCCATTTTTCCCCTTTTTCCCTCACCTCCCCTTGTTACCTTTCCCCCTTTACCTCTTTTCCCTCCCTTCCCCCTCCTTTTCCCATTTTTCCTCTTTTCCCCCCTTTTTCCTTTTCCCCCTCCCCCCACATTATCCTCTTTTCACTCTCTTTTCCATTTTTTCCTCACTTTTCTCCCTTTTTTCCCTTCCCCCTCCCCCCTTTCCCGTCTTTCTCACCCTTTATTGATCCGGATAAAATTCCACTTCCCTGCTCCATCCACCCCGACCCCGCCATTCCCAGGGCTGTAATTCAGAATGAATAATTACCATTTCTATTTAATAATTACCATTTCTATTTAAATAATTCATATTTTTATTTAATAACTAATATTTAGACAAAATAATGCACATTTCTATTTAAAAACTGATAGATTAATTAATGGAAATGTTCATATTTTTATTTAATAACTAATATTTAGACAAAATAATGCACATTTCTATTTAAAAACTGATAGATTAATTAATGGATTAAATTAATTCATTGATATTTATCCCATTTTTCCCGGGTCTGTTCTCCGCCCTCCCCATGATTTTGGCGTCACACAGATTTTATACACCCATAAATCCCAGATATTATTTTTATAGGGATACTTGTCTTCCCTGGGATTCTCCTCACCTATGTCCAGGTGTGAACCTTGCCAGGAACTCACCTGGGTTTCCATTTATTCCAATTTATCCCAATTTATTTCCAGTTATTTCCATTTATTTCCATTTCCCGTCTCTTTGGGACACAATAAATCCCAGCTGGAGTTGTTTCCCCCCCCTAAAACTCAAGAAAAGACTCAAAAAGGGCCAAATCTGGGGTTTTTAAGGGGAAACAATTCCTTGAGGAGATGGAGGCTGTGAGGAAACCGGAATTTTGCACGGATAGAAACCCATTTTTGGATAAAAAAATCTGATTTTTCATGACCTTACTGGGATGATCTTTGCCTCCTCCCAGACTTGCAGATCCCAGAGCGGAATTTTTGCTGTCAAAAAAAGAAATTCTGGGGCTTTTCCCTCCTCTTTCTGTGCACGAAGATCATACTAATCCCGATCCCGGTGTTTCCTTGGATGCTTTTCCAGCTGCGTTTTCCAACCTCTGCACAATTTGATCCCAGGGATCAAATATCTGTTTTTAATGGGAAAAAACCTCCCAGCTTTTGGCAGCAGCAGCCGGGAATTCCCGGCCCTGGGAAGATCCCCCTGGGTGATCCCACGGGATCCTGAGTTTCCATCGGGAAGTGCCCAGCCCTGGGACCTGCCAGGGGAAGGATTTGGGATAAAATTGGCCCTTTTTGGTACAGAAACTCCTCCGGGAAGGCGTCAGCAGAGGGTGACATTGTGCAGGATTGGGGAATATTGGGGAACGTCCGGAACGCCGCCGCCAAAAACTTGGGAACCTCCAAAGTTGCCTAAAAATTCTAAGGAATGGCCTAGAATTCCAAGGAAGTGAGTTGGATTTTGGGAAAAGGGATTTGGGACAATAAGGAATTACTTTCATGCTTTTGCCGCGGGAATATTTCAGATCTAAGCCTTAGTCCTGTGCCAAAAATTCCAGATTTTAGGAATACCACTGGATTTTTCTAATACATAAAATGGGGCACCCGATCTGACTTTTTCCATGGTTTTGATGGAATTTTGAGGGTTCCAAAGGGGAACTTTGTTGCTGTGGGAATGAAATGGATCCAAGTGCTGTTCCATGGGAACAGGAGAAGAAAGGTGGATTTTGGCTTCTTCCGTGCTGTGCCCACAGGATTTGGGGGATAATTTATGGATTTATCAAAATGAGGACAATTTATGGAATTCTGGTTGTGGTGAACTGGACTGAACCCGAGTGGGGAGGGTTTGGAGCCAGGGGTTGGAATTTAGGTGGATTTCAGGTTCTTTGCCTGTGGATCAGGAACTTCCAGAGGTTTCCGTGGCTCTGGAAAGGCAGGGAATGGGATGGCAGGGAATGACGTCATTCCCAGCCTATTCCCAGCTATACCCAACCATTCCCAGCCATTCCCTATAATTCCCAGCCATTCCTACTCATTCCCAGTAATTCCCAGCCATTCCGAGCTGTTCTCAGCCATTCCCTGTAATTCCCAACCATTCCCTGCCATTCCCTGCCATTCCCAGCCATTCCCAACCATTCGCAGCCATTCCCAATTCCTCCCAATTATTCCCAATTATTCCCAATCATTCCCAATTATTCCCAACCATTCCCATCCATTCCCAACCATTCCCAGCCATTCCCAACCATTTCCAGTCATTCCCTGTAATTCCCAGTCATTCCCAACCATTCCCAGCCATTCCCAGTCATTCCCAACCATTCCCAGCCATTCCCAGTCATTCCCTGCCATTCAGAATCATTCCCTGCCATTCCCAACCCTTCCCTGCCATTTCCAGGTCCCGGGAGCTCCAAGGCTGAATATCCCGGTGGCACTTCCCGGGATTTAAATGAATATCCCAGGAGAGCATCCCAATCCTCAGGTTCCCATTTTCCAGAGCTCTGGCTTTTCCCAAATCCCAATTTATTGGAGAAAATGGTGCCTTCACTGACTCATTTAGAAAACATCCATGAAAACAAAGGAATTCCTGGTTTTTCCCAGGGCACCTGCAGTTTCCATGCTGGATTGGGCAGGTGGCTCCCGAGTGTTTCCCTGCCTGGAACTGGGATCGCTCCCTGGAACTGGGATCGCTCCCTGGAACTGGGATCCCTGCCTGGAACTGGGATCCCTGCCTGGAACTGGGATCGCTCCCTGGAACTGGGATCGCTCCCTGGAACTGGGATCAATCCCTGGAACTGGGATCGCTCCCTGGAACTGGGATCACTCCCTGGAACTGGGATCGCTCCCTGGAACTGGGATCGCTCCCTGGAACTGGGATCAATCCCTGGAACTGGGATCAATCCCTGGAACTGGGATCCCTGCCTGGAACTGGGATCCCTGCCTGGAACTGGGATCGCTCCCTGGAACTGGGATCACTCCCTGGAACTGGGATCGCTCCCTGGAACTGGGATCACTCTCTGGAACTGGGATCGCTCCCTGCCTGCCATGGCTCTGGAATTGTCCAGCAGATCCAGGAGCTCCCTGTCTCTGGGATTGGAATCTTTGGGAATCTTCAGGCGTGGAGGGAAGAGGGGCAGGCCAGGAAATTCCTCGACTCAGGAGTGAGAGCTCCAGGGGGTGTTCAGGGGTTGCTGTTCCACCCAAGCGGGAATTTGGGATTCCAAAGGAATAATTTGTTGAGAATCACATGGCACAGGCAGGAAGGTGCCAGGAATCCCACCCGTTCCTTTGGGAGCACCATCTCCAGAGGGCCCAGCCCAGAGCTGGCACATCCAGGTTTTATTCCCAGGGAAAAGGAATTCCTGCCCTCAGCTTCTCCTGTTTATCCTCCTGCCCTCCCTTGCCCGATTTTCCCTCCCCAAAACCCCTCCAATCCCAATCCTGGGCTGCAGGAACCCCGGGAAAATGGAAAAGAGAGAAAAAACCCTAAATCCTCCCCAAAACACCAGGGATCTGGACAATTCCAACCAGTGCAGCTTGGAAGTGTTTCACATTCCAGGGGGAGGCAATTCCTTAACCCAGTTCCCTTCTCCTAGCAGGGAAAGCTCCTGGAGTTTTATGGAGTTTTATGTCCAGGACAGAATAATTTCCCTGCATTGCCCAGGCAGGAATATCAAAGCTTCTTTAAGAATTCCAGGGAATTCACTCTGCTCTGGAAAATGGGGAGCAGGGCTGGGGGAGACGGATCCAGCTCTGGCAGGGTTGGGGCTCGGCTTCCCAAGCCTGGTACCAAATCCCGGATTCCCGGCAGCCTGGATGGGCGAGGGAATCTCACGTGGGCTCCTCAGGAGCCAGGAAAGGTTTTTCCTGGGATATTTCATTTTTTCAAGCTGAGGGTGGGAATTTTCTTCTTGCAGCTCTTCCCTGTTTGGTTTTCCAGGAGTTTCCTTGGGGTTTCCCACTCTTTTTCCAGTTTTTAGGATCTACTTTGTTGGTGGTTTAGCTCAGAACTGGTTTGGGGCCATCCCGTGCGTGGTTCTGGAGATGCTGAGTGCCAGCATCAGCTCCTGCCCAGGATGTTGAGTGTCCAAAGGGATCCCAGAGATCCCACCTGGATCCAGGCATGAAATTTCCATCCCTTCTGCTCTGTTGTGGTCCCAGGGGAACCAAAAATTTGATGTCAGAGACAATCCCTGGACACAAAGTCCCAACCCTTGGCTCTCCCGATCCCTGTGGCGTGGTTAAAACTAAATGTAACAATGGAAAAATCCCAGGATCGTTGGGGAGGAGGGAAGAGAAGCAGAAAATACAGATTTTCTTCTCAAATCCCAGGTTTTGGGATTGAAATGGAGCCGCTGCTTGGTAGGAAAACAAAAATCTCATGGAAGAGTTGGAAAACAAAGCGAGATTTTCCATTTTCCTTTGGCTGAGACATTTCTGCCGCCTGGGGTTGAAATGTTTTGGTTCTTTATTCAAAGAAAACCCAGCCAGGAATGATCCAAGATCATCCTGAACCTGGATGATCCGGAGATTTGGGTGGGAAACTCCAGAGCTCCAAAGCAGAGCGGAAATCCCTGTTGCCACCTCAAATTCCACATTTTCCATCCCTCCCCGCTGGGAAGAGCAGATCTCCTCTGCCAGCACCCTCCTGGCTCCATCCTGCTGGGAAACGCTTTGGAATGCTCAGTTGGAATTCTGGAACACGAGGGAGCTGGGAAGGGTCTCAGCTCCGCCCCCACACTCGTCAGGGTGGCATTGCCTCCTTAGATCCCAGTCCAAGAGGGAAAGGGATCATTCCCAGCTTCTGGAAGATCCCTTGGATTGTGATCCAAGAGGGAAAAGGATCGTTCCCAGCTCCAGAAAGATCCCTTGGATCGTGATCCAAGAGGGAAAGGGATCATTCCCAGCTTCTGGAAGATCCCTTGGATCCCAATCCAAGAGGGAAAGGGATCATTCCCAGCTTCTGGAAGATCCCTTGGATTGTGATCCAAGAGGGAAAGGGATGGTTCCCAGCTCCCAAAAAATCCCTTGGATCACGATCCAAGAAGAAAAGGGATCATTTCCAGCTCCAGAAAGCTCCCTTGGATCGTGATCCAAGAGGGGAAAAGGATTGTTCCCAGCTCCAAGCTCCAGAAAGCTCCCTTGGATTGTGATCCAATAGGAAAAAATTGCCTGGATAAACCCCATGGAACAGCTGCACGTGGAGCTCTCTGGAAAGCTCCTGCGGGGCTGGAAGCTCGGGATCCTCCTCTGGGCCTTGGGGACAGCCGTGTCCTCCCCTGGGCCAGCACAGCCTGGGGTGGGGCTGGCCCCCCCTCCTTTGGGGCAATCGGTGTCCGAGACCCCAGGGGTTAAATTGGGGCAATTTCCTGTGGGAATGGAGCTGCAGGGCTGGGCCCAGGGGCTCAGTGGGCTCAGCAGGGTTCCCGTGGGATGAGCCACTCCTGGCTTCATCTGGGCATATTCCTGGTAGAGCTGAGTGGTAGGAGGGAATATTTGGTGCCAAAACCCAGGAAAAATCCACAGTGCTTCCCTCACGGTGCTGTGCCCCCAAAGCACCTCGGTGTGGCAGCTGGGAATTTCCTGCTGGGCCTCAGCGACCCCTGAGCAGGAGGAATTTGGGATTCCTGTCCTGTCCCCTGGCCTGGGAGGTGGCACAGCCAGGCTCTGTCCCCGCTGGGGTCTGGGAGCTCCATCCCATGAGGAAACCAGGCCTTTTCCATGGATGGGAAATCATTTTTGGATAAAAAACCTGATTTTTTGTGACCTGACTGAGATGATTTTTGGGCAGAGCAGGGTGGGAGCGGTTCCGTGGGAGCGGGATGTGATTCCAGGGTTGTTGTCGGGCTCCTGGAGGAGAATCCCAATTCCAGCATCTGTGGGAGAAGCTGCCACCCCATCCTTTATTCCTCCTGCCCTGGCTGTGACACCTTTTTGGGGCTACCCAAAAACAGAGGCCAGACAAAATTAAGGGAATAAAAAGCCCTTGTATTTACTGAAGGGCCCTCAGGTACATTTCGGGCAGACAAAGCCCCCCAGGGGCTACACCCAAAAATGGACCACGGGTCCCGGGTTTTCACACTGTTCTAAGTCTGGTTCATTTGCATATCGGGGGTTAATCCTCCAATTACAGCTTCAGATAATGAAGTCATTTACCCCAAGTTTGCTGCCCCCAACTCACTTTTGTTTACATTTCCCCGGGCCCGAGACAGTGAGGTGTCCTTGACTGCCAGGCCCAGAGAGGAATTGTTTTGTCTGACCAAAATGGGAGAACAGTGCTGACACTGTGTGTGGAGTTTGGAGTTATAACTCTATACTGAGTTATAACTGCAGCATTACAAATATATGAAAAATACAAAAGCTGAAATCCCGAGGCACCAGCTGGGCAGCCCCAGGACCGCAGGAGGAGCCGCTCTGTCCCTCTGTCCCTCTGTCCCTCTGTCCCTGCCGCAGCCCCCGGCTCCGGCCCCTCCGGGCCCCGCTCCCCCCGTCCCTCCCCCCGTGGCATCCCGGGCTCCTTCCCGGGGGTTTTAATATTCAGGCCGTACCTTCCACATGAGCTGTGCTGAAGAGCCGAGTGTCGGGGTTTATTGATATCACCCGGGGCCGCTCGGGGCTGTCAGCTGCACATTCAGCCTCCCGCGACCCCCTAAGGTGCGGGTCCTGGCAGCTCTAAAGGAATTCGCACCAAAAAAAAAAAAAAAAAAATCCCTTTTTTTGTTCGGCCCAAGGTGAGACAATGCGGGCAGGGCCCTGCTCCAGATGACAGCGCTGATAAAGGAGCGCGGCGCAGGGATGTCTTCCTTTCTTCGCGCTCCTTCATTCAATCCTTCTTTCTGTCACTCGCATTCTCTCCTCCCTGCGTTTCCCTTTCTTCTCTTTCTTCTGGCGGCCGCGGCAGGGCCGGGCCCGGGGGTTCAATCGCGGGCGAATGTCACAGCCCCGCTCCCGGCGCATCCCCGGGGGCTGCCGGGGGCGCGTCCCCCCGGAGCCTTCAGCAGACGCGCCCCGGGGGGTTCCTGACATGAATGGAAAGCTGGGAGCGCTTCTGGGGGGGAACAGCGGGCAGGAGAGGGGGGTAAATGTGGAGAGAAAGAGAGAGGAGGTGGCAGAAACGCGGGAGGAAAAGCGGAATTGGCGGCGGGGCCGGAGGATGCGAATATCCACGTATAAATATAAATAAATACGTGAATGTGTAGGAAGTGTAATAGCCAAATCAAAACCCACAGGGACGGAGAGAGCAGGCGGAGGATAAAAAAATCAGATATTCCAAAAATCCTCCATGGGTTCTGCTGCATCCCTGATTTCCCAGATGGAGCACAAAGAGAGGGAAGAGGTGACTCGGGGCCACTGGGATCTGTCCTTGGCACTGGGATCTGTCCCGGGCACCGGGATCTGTCCCGGGCACTGGGATCTGTCCCGGGCACCGGGATCTGTCCCTGGTACCGGGATCTCTCCCTGGCACTGGCATCTGTCCCGGGCCCCGGGCTCTGTCCCGGGCACTGGGATCTGTCCCGGGCACCGGGATCTGTCCCTGGTACCGGGATCTCTCCCTGGCACTGGCATCTGTCCCGGGCCCCGGGCTCTGTCCCGGGCACTGGGATCTGTCCCGGGCACCGGGATCTGTCCCTGGTACCGGGATCTCTCCCTGGCACTGGCATCTGTCCCGGGCCCCGGGCTCTGTCCCGGGCACTGGGATCTGTCCCGGGCACCGGGATCTGTCCCTGGTACCGGGATCTCTCCCTGGCACTGGCATCTGTCCCGGGCCCCGGGCTCTGTCCCGGGCACTGGGATCTGTCCCGGGCACCGGGATCTGTCCCTGGTACCGGGATCTCTCCCTGGCACTGGCATCTGTCCCGGGCCCCGGGCTCTGTCCCGGGCACTGGGATCTGTCCCGGGCACCGGGATCTGTCCCTGGTACCGGGATCTCTCCCTGGCACTGGCATCTGTCCCGGGCCCCGGGCTCTGTCCCGGGCACTGGGATCTGTCCCGGGCACCGGGATCTGTCCCTGGTACCGGGATCTCTCCCTGGCACTGGCATCTGTCCCGGGCCCCGGGCTCTGTCCCGGGCACTGGGATCTGTCCCGGGCACCGGGATCTGTCCCTGGTACCGGGATCTCTCCCTGGCACTGGCATCTGTCCCGGGCCCCGGGCTCTGTCCCGGGCACTGGGATCTGTCCCGGGCACCGGGATCTGTCCCTGGTACCGGGATCTCTCCCTGGCACTGGCATCTGTCCCGGGCCCCGGGCTCTGTCCCGGGCACTGGGATCTGTCCCGGGCACCGGGATCTGTCCCTGGTACCGGGATCTCTCCCTGGCACTGGGATCTCTCAGTGGCTGCCATAGCTCCGGAGTTGTCCAGCAGCCCCAAGAGATCCCTCTCTCTGGGACTGGAATCTTTGGGAATCTTTAGGTGTGGAGGGAAGGGCTGATTGCTCTGCTGCCCCACCTGCACCCGCCAGCCCCCGGCTCCTCCTGTGGGGTTATTGTGGGGTGATCGCCCCCACTGCCTCATCTGCTCCCACCGTGCTCCTGGTGCCACCAAAACTTCACATTTTTGTGAAATTGGTTCCTCTTCCCTGAAAAAGTCTGGAACTGAGAGGTCTGGGAGTGTCTGGGCAGGGCCGGAGCAGCAGGGGAAGCACAGGACAGGATTCAGGGCCCCTGGCTGAGCCATGCTGGCCTTTGGGATGGGAATAACGAGGGTTGGAAAGGGGCTGGAGGAGCAGGGATGGAGCTGTGGGGTCAGCCCAGGTTGGGATGAGCTGGCACAGCCCGGGGGGCAGGACTGGGGGAGGAGGGGTGGGATTGGGATGGGGAGGGGGATTGGGATTGGGATGAGCTGGCACAGCCCGGGGGGCAGGACTGGGGTAGGAGGGGTGGGATTGGGATGGGGATTGGGATTGGGATTGGGACTGGGAGTGGGATTGGGATTGGGACTGGGAGTGGGATTGGGATTGGGACTGGGAGTGGGATTGGGATTGGGACTGGGAGTGGGATTGGGATTGGGATGTGCTGGCACAGCCCAGGGGCCAGGACTGGGGCAGGAGGGGTGGCAACACCTCAGGAACCTGAGCTGGGACCAAGCCAGGGGGTGCAGGGGTTTTCACTGATGGGAAACTCTGAACCTGGATTTGTGGGATGGGATGGGATGGGAT
>WAAE01001775.1:0-47093 GCA_013400495.1 Nicator chloris | reverse complement strand
GGTTGGGAGCAGCTTAAAGTTGATCCAGGTCCGTCCTCCTGCCTTGGGCAGGGACTCTTTCCACCATCCCAGGCTGCTCCAAGCCCTGTCCAACCTGGCCTTGGACACTTCCAGGAATCTGGGGGCAGCCACAGCTGCTCTGGGAAAGCTGTGCCAGGGGAATTCCATCCCAATATCCTACCTAAACACCCTCTTTGGCAGTGGGAAGCCACTCGCTGTGGCCTGTCCCTCCATCCCTTGGAAATTGTCTCTCTCCATCTTTCCTGTGGCTCCTTCAGGCCCTGGGAGGCCACAATGAGGTCACTCCAGAGCTTTCTCTTCTCCAGGCTGAACAATCCCAATTCCCTGAGCCTTTCCTGCTGGGAGAGCTGCTCCATCCACTGATCCCTGTGCACCAGGGCTGGGCTGGATGGAGAGGTCTGAAACAGGGGATCCTCTGTGGGGCTCTCCCCTGGGGCTGCTCGGATCTTGCTGGTGCCCACCAAGCAAGTTTTTCTTTCTTCTCTCATCCCATTAAATCCAAGTTTTCCCTGGGGCTGTGTTGACTTCCCAGGCAGCCACCTCCGGGTGGGATTTATGGAGCATCCCTGTGGCTGCAGCAGCTTTGGGGGGAGTTGGCTGCAGCCAAGTGCAGCACAAAAGGTGCGGCCACGGCCCAGCCAACCCCAATCCCACACCGTCACCAATCCCACACCGTCACCAATCCCACACCGTCACCAATCCCACATTGTCACCAATCCCACATTGTCACCAATCCCNTTCCTGCTGGGAGAGCTGCTCCATCCACTGATCCCTGTGCACCAGGGCTGGGCTGGATGGAGAGGTCTGAAACAGGGGATCCTCTGTGGGGCTCTCCCCTGGGGCTGCTCGGATCTTGCTGGTGCCCACCAAGCAAGTTTTTCTTTCTTCTCTCATCCCATTAAATCCAAGTTTTCCCTGGGGCTGTGTTGACTTCCCAGGCAGCCACCTCCGGGTGGGATTTATGGAGCATCCCTGTGGCTGCAGCAGCTTTGGGGGGAGTTGGCTGCAGCCAAGTGCAGCACAAAAGGTGCGGCCACGGCCCAGCCAACCCCAATCCCACACCGTCACCAATCCCACACCGTCACCAATCCCACACCGTCACCAATCCCACACCGTTGCCAATCCCACACCGTCACCAATCCCACTCTGGCCCCAATCCTGCTCCCTGTCTAGTCTCACTCCCAATCCTATTCCCTCCCCAATCCCACTCCATCTCCAATTCCACTGTCCCCAATCCCATTCTCAATCCCACTCCATCCTCAGTCCCCNCCGTCACCAATCCCACACCGTCACCAATCCCACACCGTCACCAATCCCACTCTGTCCCCAATCCCATTCTCAATCCCACTCCATCCTCAGTCCCCCTCCCTCTCCAATCCCAATCCCAATCCCATTTCCATTCCCTCCCCAATCCCACTCCATCACCAGTCCCACTCTGTCCCCAATCCCGCTCTGTCCCCAATCCTGCTCCCTCTCTAGTCTCACTCCCAATCCTATTCCCGCCCCAATCCCATTCCCATTCCCTCCCCAATCCCACTCCATCCCCAATCCCACTCCATCCCCAGTCTTGCTCTGTCCCCAATCCTGCTCCCCAATCCTGCTCCCTCTCTAGTCTCACTCCCAATCCCATTCCCTCCCCAATCCCACTCCATCCCCAATCCCACTCTGTCCCCAATCCCATTCTCAATCCCACTCCCTCCCCAATCCTGCTCTGTCCCCAATCCCACTCCCTCCCCACCTCCCCACCTCTCCCAGTTCATTTTCGGGATGGTGCAGCTGGAAGGGAGAGGCAAAGGGAGGGCTGTGCTGAGCAGCTCCCCTTCCCCTCAGCCCAAATCCACCCCTTTGGGATGAAATCTCCCAAGCCCGGCGCTGCCGATCCCGGCTCCCCGCAGCTCCAGGACCAGGCTGTGGCTCCTTGTGGAGCATCCCGGGCTCAGGCTGAGCCTGTAGGGCCTTACTGGGGCCGGTTCCTCCTAATCCTGTTGATTTATTTAACTCCAGGGCCAAGAGGAGCCCAGAAGCTGTGGCTGGAGAGGAGGGAGGTGGAGGAGAAGGGAATGGGGACGGGGGACACAACCAGGCCCTGACTGCAGATGGCTTTTCCTGGTCCCCTCCTCCAGTTCCAGCCTCCTCCTGCTCCCTCCAAAGGGCTCTTGCTCCTTGTTGCCCAACCTGAACCAGCAGCTTTGCTCAGGAACGGGAGGTTGGGGCTGTAATTCCCACATTTCCTCATGCTGGAATGAGCCCCAGGACAAGGCCAGGCTTCCCTTTGTCATCTTTCCCTGCTCCGGCCACTCCAGGGGGGTTTGTTCCCTTTTCCCAGCTCTTTCTGAAGGTGCAGGACTCTGCACTGCTCCACACAAACCCTCAGCTGGTCCCTCCGTGGGGTCACTTCTCCCTTTGGCTCCCAAAAGTTGCCCAGACTTTGGAATATCTCTCTCAGAGCAGTGGGAAGAGCTTCCACACTGCATCCTTGCTGCCACTCCCAGGATGAAGTCTCCGCCTTTTTATTCCTGAAATTACAATTTCTTTCCAAAAGCAAAGAGATTTGGGCAGTTTGAGCTTTTCATTCTGAGCTGCAGAGTAGTCACTCTGAAGAAGAGATGAAAAAACAATGGAATTGCTCCTAAAAACCCAAATACAGCGGGATGAGCGTGAGTCTTGTAGCCCACACACTTCTCTCCTGGCTTTTCCTTTTCTCTTCAGTTTTCCCTTTTTTCATTAATTTTCCCTGTTCTCTGCCTTGTCCTGCTGGGAGGTTTTCCCCTCCGTTCACTCCCGGCTCTGCTTTTCCCGTCAATCTTTCCCAGGATGAGATCCAGGGGGAGCTGCCTGCCGGCCAGCCCGCTGCTTCCCATCCTTCATCCTCCCCACACAGGAAGGTGCTGCTGGAATTTTCTGCACCTTCCCCTTTGCAGGCTGCCCATGCTGAGCAAGGGTAAAACACCACCAGGTCATTCCAAGGCCAAAATCCCTGGAAATTTGGGTCTCGCCCTGCTCCCACTGCTGGCAGCCATTGCTCACACAGGGGTGGGTTGGCAAAAATGAAGGGTTTGTGTTTGGGATGAATCCCCAGCCTGGGATTCTCCACAGCTTCAGAAAACCAGTGGCACGGGAGCTTTGGGGAGAACGTGGGAATGGATTGTCCGGGATATTCCAGCTGCTTGGGAATGGCAACGACCTGTGGGGCTGTGAGACCGGCAGGTGAGGGAGCTGCTCGTGGGGTGTGCTGGACGTGTTGGAGAGCCCATCCCAGCTGGAAAACATTCCCTGTCCTTCCCCACGTCCCTGCCTGACAGCAGCAGCTGCTCCGGCTGGGAGCAGCTGGTCCAAGGCATTCCCTGGGAGTTTTCCTGCTCCCTGGGTTCCAGCTTTGAGGTCGGGCTCCTGGAGCCAGGCACTTGGCACCGGGAGCTGTGGCTGCTGTTCCCAGCCCTTCCCGGCCCCCAGGGTCACCGGGGGTGGGTGGGTGACCCCCGCTGGCCCTGGCACGGCTGGAAAATGGGGACAAGGCCTGCCTGGAGCTGGCAGGGAGCTTGGGAATGGAGAGGTTTCTCCTGATATTGGTGTTGATTGTCTCCACCCTTTTCACCCTGGAATCAGCACCACGGTGGGGACAGAGGGTGAGAATCCCTTGTCCTCTCCCAAAAATGGACAAATCAGGGATCCTTCAGCAGGAGCGAGGGGAGGGAATTTGGGGGTTTTCCCTTCCCAGGTGAAGCGAGGGAGGTGAAATTGGGCACAGCTCCTTTGCCGGGTGGTTTTCCCTGCACCTGGGAAGCTCTGGATCCCAGGAGTGGGATGGGAGGAGCAGCCGAGCTCATTAATGATGGAGCGGCTCCGGTGAGGAGCTTCAGGGAATTTGCTGGAGCTTTCCAGATGTGCCTCTGCTCCTTCAAGGCCCAGATGTGCAGGCTCCTACCTGCCCCACATCATCTGGGGCCCAGATGTGCAGCCCTGCTGACCTCAAGCGCAGATGTTCCTTCTCCTAGAGACCCCAGACCTTCCCTGGAAGTGGACAAATCCCCAAAATCTCGTTTAGAAACAAATACTGGCTACATGTGGGGGAACTTGGAAATTTTTTAGGATTTTTTTTAGGATCTTTAAAATGTGTCTGAAGACGTCAGGAAATTTCTCACTGATTTTGCAGGAGAAATTCAGAAATCAAAGGGTTTGGATCTAAAAGCTGAATGTGTTTAAGGTATTTAACGGGATGCCGGAGCCCGAAGGAGGAAAAACCTCTCCAAGGGATAATTTTTTTCCCCAAAACAACCCCTGGAGCAGAGCTCCCCTGGCTCCAGCACCTTCTCCAAGGTCCCACACCGTGTCCTCCCCACAAGCCCCGGGACATAAAAGGGATTTTGTTTGGAATGCAGAGGCTTTTTGTGGCGATCTCGGTACAAACGAGGCGATCTGAGCCTCCCACCCCTCCAACTCCCCAGCAGCTGTCGGGAGCCACAGCTGCAGCTCCCAGCGCTGCCAAGAAGAAAGGCAGATTTTTGGGTGATGATAATATAGGAGCCGGACAAAAAAGGGGGGAAAAAATAGGCTGGAAAACACGGTTAGGGACTTCAGGGAACTTTATGGTCAAACAGAGCTTACGTAAGCCCCGCTTTAATCCTAAATTAGCAAAGGTTCACCCGAAAGAAAAAGGACTTTGCTGTGAGCACGATTTGGTTCTGGCTCTCAGCGAGGCTGGGTGGTTCCTGTGGAAAACAACAGCCAGGCTCGGGCAGGGAAAAAATCAATTAATGCAGTGAATCCTCTGTTTTCTTGGGAAAGAAGGAAAAGGTGGCAGGGCTGGAGACGTCCCCAGCTCAAAGGGTTCCCATTGCCCCTTCTCTGCTGCCCTGGACTGGGGGCACATTTTGTGGCCTGAGATCCTCCAAAATCAACATCTGCAGCCCACAACCCCCACATGGAACATCTCTGGAACCTGGGATTGCTCCAGGAGAGACAACAGCGGAGTTCCAGCTCCTCCAAAAGCTGCTGAGGACCTGGGGAATATCCCTGGGAGGCCTTCTCCAGCCAAAAACACAGAGCAAAACCGGGTTTATTCCAGTTGTGCTCCTTTGGGTTCAGGAGAGCCCCAGGAGGCCACACCTTGTGCTGGGATCAAGGCAGGGACAAGGGAAAGGGAAAAGTCCAGGGAAAGTCGAGGTGGAGGAATAAGTGACTGACTAAACATTGGGAAAGGACTGGATGGCGCCTGAATTCCGTAGGAAATTTGGGAGTTGAAGAGCTGAGCTGTCTCCTGTGGGCAGCCCAACATCCAGCTGAAGCTGAGCTGGAAAGGTTTTTCCCATCTGTAAAAATTCCCAAGTGTCCCTCCTTTTTGCTCCCTAAGTTTTAAAACCTGAAATCTTCAACCCCAAAACTTGATAAAACACGGGAGGAAATTGGGCAGCAAGAGTCAAAGCATCATTCATTGACAACATTTCAGTTCCTGCATTTTTCAGGGCAAAATGGGACACTCTGAAACAGGAATTTCCAATGAAAAATGGAAAATCCTTGAACTAAGCCAAGCACTGGAAGTTTTCTCTGTAACAATTTTAGTCAGGGACTGTGAGATCCCCGTGTCCTCCTTGGAGTTTTGATTTTCCAAGGTTTTCTTTGCAATGTGGGGAAAAATGGTAGGAAATGCCATGAACAGCATAAAACCAGTGGATGTTTTGTCCACAGGCAGAGTTTTCCTTGTGAGGGTGGTGGGGCCTGGAGGAACTGGGGATTCCCCATCCCTGGAAGTGTCCAAGGCCAGGTTGGACAGGGCTTGGAGCACCCTGGGCTAGTGGAAGGTGTCCCTGCCCATGGAGGGGGTGGAATGGGGTGAGATTTAAGGTCCCTCCCAATCCAAACCAGTCTGGGATTCCAGGATTCCCATGGCTGAAGAAAACCGGACTTGAGGGAATGCTTTTCTTAGATATTGGGAAGAAATTCCTCCCTGGGAGGGTGGGGAGGCCCTGGTGTTGTCTGGGACTATCCTTTTATCTTGGGAGCTGGATCTGAGCAACGCAGAACTCGACACCAATGTGGTGATATCCTACGTTCTGTTTAATTCTCTCGAAATGGCTGGTTAAATACAGTTTCAAATAGTTTACAGTTACAGGTGATTTCTCATTGGTGTACAGCATAGAAAAGAATGTAAACAAAGTCAGTTTAAGGTAGCTACCATTAAGTCAGTATAACTATCTCACCTAAAGGATAAACACACCTTAAGTCTAATTTCTTGCTGCGCCACAGGCTTTATCTACTCTACACAGGCCCAAAATTGGGGCCCAGGTTTGGGTAGCTCAGATCTCATTCCAAAAAACCTCATGTCCATTTTCTCTCAGAAATTCTGTTACACCCTGGAATGGATTTCCCAGAGGAGCTTGGCTGTCCCTGGATCCCTGGAAGTGCCCTGGGATAGCGGGAGGTGTCCGTGCCCATGGCAGGGGGCGGCACTGGATGAACTCCGAGGCCTTTCCAACCCAAACCGGAATATTCACGATCCCAAGCTTTATTTTGCCGACTTTGCCGGGCTCTTTAACCCTTGCAATGTTTTTTTCCCCGCGGGGCTGAACTCCTGATCTCCCGTTTCTCCCTCTCCGCAGGGAACCGCCTGGACGAGGGCTCGGACGTGGAGTCGGAGCCGGACCTGCCGCTGAAGCGGAAGCAGCGCCGGAGCCGCACCACGTTCACGGCGGAGCAGCTGGAGGAGCTGGAGAAGGCCTTCGAGAGGACCCACTACCCCGACATCTACACCCGCGAGGAGCTGGCCCAGCGCACCAAGCTCACCGAGGCCCGCGTGCAGGTAAGGCCCGGCCTAACCGCGCGCTGCCCGGCCTAACCTCGCGCTGCCTGGGTAACCTTGTGCGCCCCGGCTTAATCCTGCACATTCTGGCCTAACCCTGCACATTCCGGCCTAACCCTGCACAGCTCAGCCTAACCCTGCACTCCCCAGACTAAACGTGTGCGCCACGGCTTAACCCTGCACATTCCGGTCTAACTGCGTGCGGCCCAGCCTAAACCCGCACTGCCCAGACTAACCCTGTGTGCTCCGGCTTAACCCTGCACATTCCGGCCTAACCCTGCACACCCCAGCCTAACCCTGCACTCCCTGGCCTAACCCCGCACAGCCCAGCCTAACCCCTCACGTGCCGGCCTAACCCCGCACAGCCCAGCCTAACCCCTCACGTGCCGGCCTAACCCCGCACAGCCCAGCCTAACCCCTCACGTGCCGGCCTAACCCCGCACAGCCCAGCCTAACCCCTCACGTGCCGGCCTAACCCCGCACAGCCCAGCCTAACCCCTCACTCCCTGCCCAGAACGCGGCTGCTCCTTCGCTGCCTCTTCTTAACAGAGAAAAACCTTTGCAACGGGGTTCAAACAATCAAATTAAAAGCAGATCTTTATTGGAAGCTTCCAGCTGGGCATGGGCACAGCCACTCATGGGATTCCTACAATTAGATAAGGCTGATTAATTAGGATTTCTGACAGGTACAGCCAGCAGGGTGTTCAGTTGTCCCAGGAATTCATCCTATGTCAGCCCCAAGGGCTTCTTGGCCCCGTTTTCTTCTCAGATTGTGGTTAGAAAACAAAATGTTCTTCTCCTTGGAAATACAACCCAGCAGTGTTTCAGGGATGTGTTAGAAGGTTAATTATTGTTCTAAAATCTTGGAGCAAGTGTAGGAAAACCACCAGGAGCTGCGTAACTCTGGGATGGCGTCCTACAGAGCTACGGGCATAGGGGAGAAAACAAAGACCTTGAGGGATCACGTCCCCTTGGAGAGGAGCTGGGAATGAGGCCGGTCCAAGGTGGGAGCCGAGGTCAAACCCAGCTCTGCCTCTTGGGCTCCGTGGGTGCCGTCCAACTCGTCCACATTCCCACGGATTTAGAGAGGCCCTCTGGATCTGGCCCCTCCAGCGGTACCAGCTGCAGGGTTTGCATCCCCGTTGGGACCAGGAGCCAAACTTTGGCATTTTCTCTTGGAGGCCATCCCTCCGTTGGCCCGGGAGGCCGCAGCGCGTGTTTATTCCCGGCTGGAGCAATCCCACGTTTCCCACCCTGGCCCTGGGGAGCAGATCAGATTTTGCAAAGTTTGCAAGTTCCGTGTGTGAATTTTCAGACAAGTTTTGGGGTTTTTTTTTTTTCCCCTTGGATCCCCGGGGAGCCAAACAAGGGCGGGGGGGGGGGGGGGGGGGGGGGAGGGGGGGGGGGGGGGGGGGGGGGAGGGTTTGGAGCCGGGAATTCTGACATGGACACGATTAATGGCCCTGGTGGGAGCTGCACACAGAGCCTCTTATGTGTCCCACATAAAGGCTGGGTCAGCAGTGTGTGCAAACAGCACCGGGATCAGCAGATCCCGGGATAATGGAATCCCTCGGGAAAGGCTGGGAAGGGGGAGGGATTGGGAGGGTTACAGCAGTGAGATGGAGACCCCCACAATCTGGGCTCCCAGCAGGAATCCCGGCTCTGTGGGAGCAGGGAAAGGGCTCTCCAGGCTCTCTCCTGCTGGAGAAACGCTCCTGGAATGAGCTTTTCCAAAGGAAACCAGGCTGGGTTTGCCTGTGGGTGTCTGGAGAAGGATGTGCTCACCCAGGAGCCAGAAATGCCAAAGAGTTTTGGGGTTTTCCCCTCTGATATCTGGAAATGGGGGTGTCCCCCATTCCTGGTTAAGGACTTTTCCCAAAGAATTGTCCAGCACTCCCAGCACTGCAGCAGGTCCTGTCACCTCCCTCCAGCTTCCTCCTGGGAAATCCTGGATTTTCCTGGAGCTGTCACCTCCCTCCAGCTTCCTCCTTGGAAATCCTGGATTTTCCTGGAGCTGTCACCTCCCTCCAGCTTCCTCCTGGGAAATCCTGGATTTCCTGGAGCCATCATCCCTCTAGACTGGGCTGTGGAGACTGGAAAAGGAAATCCAGGAAATCTTAGGCTGGTCTGGCTTTGTTCTTGGCCCAGGGAGTTCAAAAGTGTTGATTTGGTGGCCGTGTAGGGTCAGGGATGTTTGGAGCATGGGAAAGTGGCTCATTAAGGGAATGAAGCCACCCGGGGTTGGAATGTGTGAATTCCCTCAGTTTTCCTTTGCATGTTTTGCCCTAATCGCTCTTCCTCGTGTAGGTGGGCACAAGTTGTTGATCAGGGGATAGAAAATGGTTGTTCCTGTAGTAAATAACGGAAAAACTGGCATTTCAAGGGAGAGCAGAGTTTAGGGAACACAGTGGAAGGGAGTAAGAATTGCACGAGGGGTGCTGAGGAGGAAGGGGAAGAGCTCCAAAATGCCAGGGGAGAGCACAAACCTTTTCAAAGGATCTGCGAGAAAGGAGGGAGAAAGGGCAAGCCAAAACAAATTATTTAATTAATTAATTCATGAAATAAAAAAGAACTTTTCCCCTGTCCCAAGCTGGAATCTCCCAATCCCTCCCTGCTCCCAGGCCCTCAGTGAGGAGGCTCCTGCCAGGGCTGTGCAGCAGCTGCTCTCCAGGCACATTCCTGCTGCCTTTCTCATTCCAGCAGCCTGGCACAGGCCGCTGCTTCCCACCACTTGGGAGGCTGCCGGCCCTTGGCAGATTTTCTGGATATCAGGGCAGATCTTCCACTGGCTCTCGGGACCTGCAAACATCTCTCAGTCAAGATCTGGTGAAAAAAAAAAAAAAATAGCCCCCCACACACATAAATCCACACGGACACATCCAGCAGGGAATCTTCCCCCACCTCAGAGGCTCTCTTCTGTCTTGACTGAGTTTTTAAGCCAAGAGTTGAGTTTTGGATTAAAAATGGCTCTAAAGCAGCAGGGCCTGTTCAGAGCAGGGGTTCTGGGGGTGTTTACAAGGCATGGAGGGACAGGACAAGGGGGAATGGCTCTAAACTAAAAGAGGGACAGTTTGGATGGGATATCTGGGAGAAATTCCTCCCTGTGAGAGTGGCGAGGCCCTGGCACAGCATTCCCAGAGAAGCTGTGGCTGCCCCTGGATCCCTGGAAGTGTCCAAGGCCAGGTGGGATGGGGCTGGGAGCACCCTGGGATAGCAGGAGGTGTCCCTGCCCCTGGTACAGGGTGGCACTGGATGAGCTTTAAGGTCCCTCCAACCCAAACCACCCTGGGGTTCATTCCATGAACCGTTCCATGATTCCACGAAGGGCCTCACCAACATCTGCCCGTCCTCCTCGTCCCTGAGCTCCACGTGTGGGGTGGGGACACAGGCGAGGAGGGGTTTGTGACCCAAAAGAGGGGCTGGAGAGCAGCTGCCCCACATCTGCTCCTCATTCCACTCATCCCCTGGATCACAGCTCAGGGCTGGCTTTCTTCCTGCATCCTATTCCTATTCCTATTCCTATCCGTGCATCCTATTCCTATCCCTGCATCCTATTCCTATCCCTGCATCCTATTCCTATCCCTGCCTCCTATTCCTATCCCTGCATCCTATTCCTATTCCTATTCCTGCCTCCTATTCCTATCCCTGCATCCTATTCCTATTCCTATTCCTGCATCCTATTCCTATTCCTGCATCCTATTCCTATTCCTATTCCTGCATCCTACTCCTACTCCTATTCCTATCCCTGCATCCTATTCCTATCCCTGCATCCTATTCCTATTCCTATCCCTGCATCCTATTCCTATTCCTATCCCTGCATCCTATTCCTATTCCTATCCCTGCATCCTATTCCTATTCCTATTCGTGCATCCTACTCCTACTCCTACTCCTACTCCTACTCCTATCCCTGCATCCTATTCCTGTGCTGGAATCCCACTTTGATTCTCCCTGGACAAATCCAAGGGGATTTGTCCATCTCTCTTTGCTCCTCTCTTGGCTTCTCCACGCGGAAGGTGAACTCGGCCGAGCGCTGCTCCCTCTCCCCCGTCCCTGGGGCTCCCATTCCCTGCCCTCCTCCCTGTGGGAAGCAGCCGGCCCTGTCAGCCCCTCCTGGCAGGGCCCGGAGCCCGGCTGGGCACGCAGCTGTCGGGATAACTGGAAGTTTGACGCGTTGACAGCTCATAAACCCCACGAGCTGAAGGAGCAGACAGGGCCGGGGGGAGCCGCGCCCGGCTCCGGTTTCCCCGCAGATCCCGGGAGGCTGAGCGGGGTTTTGGCCGGGTCACCGCAGTGTTTGGGTGTTTGGGATGCGGATTCCAGCTCAGGCTTCCAGAGGGATGAGGTGTTAACAGGTTAATCCCAGGCTGAGCAGAGCCAGGGATGAGCCGGCGTGGATTTCCGCGGAATTGGGATGCCGGTGGTCAGCCAGTGGAAATTCCAGGGATTTGGCCTTGTGCGAGGCAATGCCCTGACTCACAGCCTGAACTGAAGGAATTCTCACCCATCTGTGAGCTCCCCTTCCCAGCCTTCCAGAAAACAACCCGTGAATGTCCCGAGCAGTAGGGAATTAACGCGAATTCACTCAGTTAATTTAGTGGGAGCTTTGATTTTGATCTTGGATGTTTTCTGGAATTTTTCACCCGTTTCTGTAATTATCTCATGGATGATGTCAAAGTTTTGATGTGGGGAAAAAAAAACAACCTTAAAAGGGATTCTGTGACAGCTTTGAAGCTTTTCTCCCTGGCGTTCCTGGTGGAGGGACTTTTTCCCAGAACAATCCATTTCCCATAAACAATGGGGAATTTGGTTTTCAGCAGGAAAATCCTTTTGCCAGGAGATTCTTCTGTAGGTGTAGAAATGACCTCTCCAAGCAATGCTGGTGTCACAAAAGCCATCAGGGCCAGCAGCCATGGGGCTGGGGAACTGGAATCAATCCTTCTCCTGGACAATCCCAGTTGTGGACTGGTTTTCCCAACGCTGTTCCATTTTTAGGACAGGTTACCAACAACCCTCGCTGCTTATTTCTGTTATTTCACCAGCAGGAAGAAATGGAAAGTGAAACAAAACTGTCCAAATTATCCACTTTCAACTTGGGCATTTCTCCACTGGGAACGTTTTCCACAAATATTCCCTGGTGCAGAAGTTCTCCTTTTCTTCCTGGTGCTGTGATTGAGGCAGGGATTGGAGGCTCTGAAATTTTATGTCCAAAAATCAGGCATGATTTCCCCCAAAAACCCCAGAGGGTGTTTTTGTCTCCTGAGCATCACCTGGGGGTGACTCGGGTGGTCACAGCCGGGCACGAGCAGCTTCGGGATCCTGGCTCCTCCCGGGGGATTCCTGGGAATACCAGAGGTGGGCACACTCAGATGCCCATTTTTGATACCAGTCCCAGGAAATCCCCTGCACTGAGAAACTCTCATTTCAATCCCAAATTAAAGCAGGCAGCAGAGTTGTGAGCTGGGGTTTTAGACCCTCCTCCTGATGGATCCCCGGTGACTCCTGCCTGGCAGAAAACACCTCTGCCATTCCATAAAAAGGCTTGGAGCAGTTCTGGGATCTGGGAGCATTCCACAGAAAAGTGGATTTTCGGAGACGTTTCCCAACTGCAGGGAATGAAGAGCCTCATTCAGCAGCACCTTGAGCCCACAAAAGAAATCCCATTCACCGAGAAATTCCCTTTTCCATGGGAACGAGCTGCAAGATCCAGCAGAAAATCTTCCTCCACCTGAACTTCAGGCAAGCCAGGGATGAGCACTTTGAATTCCAAGCCCCAGCATCTGACCAGGGCTGACGGGAGGGCTGGAGAGGGATTTTGTGAAGGGCCTGGGGTGCTGGAACAGGGGAAATGGGCTGGAGCTGAAGGAGGGAAGTTTAGGTGGGCTTTTGGGAGGAGGTGCCTGGCTGTGAGGTGGGGAGGCCCTGGGACAGCAGCTGCCCCTGGATCCCTGGAAGTGCCCAAGGCCAGGCTGGAGCACCCTGGGATCGTGGAAGGTGTCGAAGCAGGAATGGGATCAGTTTTAAGGCCAGCTCGTTTTGGATGTGGGGGGCAGGGAATCCATGACCCCAAGGGAGAATTCCACAGCAGGGAGTGCTCCCTGGAACCCGAGTCCCCTCCACTGAGCCCATTCCGTGGATGGAGGGATCCTTTGGGATCAGTAAAACTGGATTTTAGATGAAACCACGGATTTTGTGCCAGGATGAGAGACTTGGAGCTGACTGCTCTGGCCGTTTGTCCTGTCCTGCCTTCCTGGAGCCCAGGGGAGCTGCCAGCCCCTGGTGCCCTGCACAAGGTGGGAATGGTTGGGTTTCCCTGCACAGCCCAAGCACAGGGAGGAGCCCCAGCTCCTGCTGCTGTTTCTCGGTGTCCCTCGGCTGCCCCAAACCACACCCAGCTGGGCTGCACGGATTTATGGCAGCACCATGGTCTGTCCCATCAGCCCCAAACCAAACCGGGCCTCCCGGGACTTTTAGGAGCAGAACTTTTACCCCAAAATTTCCGGCCCAAGCAGGGCAGGGACCAAAATCTTTGTGCTCCCAATCCCAAAGCCCTGGTTCCAACCCAGTAAAGCCCAGTAAGGGTCCAGTGGCCAAGGCTTCAACCTCCCCGGTCTCCCCTGGGACACCAGCTCAGTTCCTACGGTCAGCACTGGGGAATATTTACAGCAGCCAGGAGGAGGCTTTGCTGTGCCAGGGTCTTTTTATCTTTGAGCCATTGAAGCTTTTCCTGAAAGCTTTTCTTGGCAGAGGAAATCTCCATGGCAGGGCTCGAGGTGCTGCTAAAGCTGAGCCAGACAGCAGCAGGAAATCTGCCCCGGACATCTCCTGCACTTCCCAGGGGTCGCAACAGCAAAGCCTGCCCCAAAATGTTCCAGGGCAGCTCTTAGATGGTTGAGGTTTGGCTGCCAGGAGAAAAATATTTATAAAATATTTATAAAATATTTTATAATATCTATAAAATATTTTAAAATATCTATAAAATATCTATAAAATATCTATAAAATATTTATAAAATCTTGCAGCTTTCCTGCAGCACCTTCCTGATGTTTGTCACCTTCCCCGAGTCCCAGCCATGCTCAGACCCAGGGTTAGACAGAGATAATCAGGGAAGCAAAACACATGGTTTGGTTTAAACTTGAGATTTGAATTTAGCAGAGTCTCCTCCGACAGCTCAAATCACCCCTGGGAAAGAGAACTTGTAAAACGTGGGGCTGGAAAACACTAATGGCCAGAAGCTGGTTTGTTCCATGGGAACATTATTTTATTTATAAATATTATTCACTTCTGTGCTGAGGGGTAAAGCTGTGTCACTGAGCAGGGCAGGGCTTGGAGCTGGGAGTTCCAGCCTGGATTTAGGATCTCTCACGTGGGAGGGGACACCTCTGTCCCATTCCCCCTCTGTCCCATTCCCCCCTGTCCCACTACCCCCTATCCCATTCACTTGAGGAAGTGTTTAAGGAACATTGCAGCAGAGGAGGAACCAAGGTCCCAGTGAAATATTTCCCTACTAACAAGGGCTTGTTTAACCAAAACCAGGTTTCCCAAAAACAAAACCCCACTCACCTGTTCACTGAAATCCTATAAACAGCTGCCACCTCCAGGAACTGGGCGATGCCGACAGAAATTCAGCCTGAATTCCTTGGGTAATCTCATTTGTGAGGAGCCATTTGTTCTGCTCCACTAACCTGGTTTAATATTTAATATTTATCTCCACCACATCACCCACCAGGGGAAGAGGCTTAGCACTGAACCAGAGCAGGGACAGCAGGAGAAAACCCACGGGCCCCAAATCTTTGAGTCCTCCTGGGATTTTTTTTTTCCTGTTGTGTCAGGAATCCTCTCAGTGGCCTTGGTGATGCCCTGATGTCCCTGGTGTCACAGCCAGCAGAGGAAACATCACCACTGAGGTGTTGTGTGGATTTACAGGATCCCACCAGCACATCCCACCTGGAAGGATGGAGCAGGGAATATCCCTGGGGTCTCCCCAGCTCTGGTTCCTCTCTACAACTCCTCTGCATCCCCTGAATCCCAGCTTTTGGCAGGATGGACAATGCCCTGTTCTGCTTCAGGAGAGCTGGAGAGGCCCTGACCTGGCAGAATCCCCTTTCTCCAGCTGGGAAGGGCCTTCAGTTGACCCTGTGGAACATTCTGGGTGTGCTGAGGCCATGAAAGAGCCTTTCCCACCTGGTTCCTGCAGCCCCTGAGCACAAACAGGTGCTGCAGCCCCCTTGGCTTTCCCAGCCCTGTTTCCATTTATTTTCTCATCCACCCCATCCATCTTTCTCCCACATCAAGTCCTGATTAGGCTGAGCAGGAGCACAACAGGCTTTTTCTTTTTTTCCCTCCCACAGGAGGCTCTTTTTGACCTTCCTTTCCTCTCCTTGTCTGACAAATTGTGGGAGCTGATCCATAGCTGGGATAATTCACTCCAGCCCCATCCTGGCAGGCAGCTGCTCCAGCAGGGATGAGCTGGGGAGCTTTCCCAGCTCCCTCTCCCACCCGTGGGAGGCCTGAGGGATATTCAGGATACCCAGGAGCAGGACTGAGCAAGGTGCAGTGGCACAGTGGGTGCCCTACCTGGGCCCTGGGTGTGACCAGGCCATGAAGAACTCCTTGGATATCTCCTCCCCAGCTTTTTCCATGATTGCATCCCTGTCTCTGCTCCCCCTCAGCAATGCCAAGGGGTTTTTAGAACACATTTCTCTATTTAAGGCGTGATTTGGAAGCTGATCCATGGGGAAAACCCCCCAAATGCAGCAGCGTGCTGCTCCCAGTGCATGCTGTGCTCCCATTCCCGTGGAAAAGAGCCCATGGACACAGCCCAGGCCCAGCTCTGCAGGGGAATCACCTCAGGGATCTGCTCTTGGGAAGAACGAGCAGCTGCTGATTTTCCTGCTGCTGAGTTCTTCCCCCAGCCCTTTCCCCACCCTAAATTCCGGGTTGGTTCTACAGTTTCTGGGGAAGGAGTTTGGGGTTGGTTCTGCAGCATCTGGGGAGGGAGTTTGGGCTTCGTCTGCAGGATTTGCGGAAGGAGTTTGGGGTTGGGTCTGCAGTGTCTGGGTAGGAGCTTGGGGTTGGGTCTGCAGGATTTGGGGAAGGAGTTTGGGGTTGAGTCTGCAGGATTTGAGGAAAGGAGTGTGGGCTTGGTCTGCAGGATTTGGGAAGGGAGTTTGAGGTTGGTTCTGCAGGATTTGTGGGAGGGAGATTGAGGTTGGTTCTGCAGTGTTTGGGGAAGGAGTTTGGGGTTGCCTCTGCAGGATTTGTGGGAGGGAGATTGAGGTTGGTTCTGCAGTGTTTGGGGAAGGAGTTTGGGGTTGGGTCTGCAGGATTTGTGGGAGGGAGATTGAGGTTGGTTCTGCAGTGTTGGAGGCAGGAGTTTGGGGTTGGCTCTGCAGTGTCTGGGAAGGGAGTTTGGGGTCGGTCCCCAAGATGTGGGAACCCTTCTGTAAGCGCAGCCTTGGAGAAACCTCTCTGGCAGCTCCCAAACTTCCTCCTCTTCCTCCTCTTCCTCCTCTTCCTCCTCTTCCTCCTCTTCCTCCTCTTCCTCCTCTTCCTCCCCCAGCGGGGTCGGAGCGGGCCCAGGCTCCACGCCAGGCTCGCCATGGTGTAACAGGATCCCGTGGCAGGGGAATCTTTCGGGGCTGATAAAGCCCGAGCAGCCGGGAACTGAAGGCAGGTTCTCTTTGAAGTGCACCTCGCATTACAGCGAGCTGCTCCAGCCTCGGGATTTCAACCACCAATAAAATGATTTATGAGCATAAAAGGCCCGAGCCACCTCGGAGGTGGGGGAAGGGGAGGAATTGCAAACGTCATTAGCTGCAGAGGCTCCGTTTTTTCTTCTCCGGGTTAGAAATGAGGGGCAGAATCGACCTGTTTGGGCCAGGAAACGTCCCTGCCTCTGCATGGGGAGATAAATCCCATCAGGGGCTTTGTGCGAGGGCCCGGTGCCTGTGGGGCTGCAGCCTCCAGCCAGGCTCTGTGGGAAGCGCTGCTTTAAACTCTCGGGAATCTCTTTTGGTGCAGGTGGATTTCTGAGCGTTATCGCTTCTCGTTTGTTTGGCTGTGCCGCTCCGACAAACGCGGAGATCTCGCGCCGGCTCCAGCACCTTCCGGAGTGAGCCAGCCGCAATCTCAGCTGGCTGAGTGTGGAAATCGCCCAAAATGTGAAAAATGGGGGGTTTGTCCTCAGTTTAACCCCATGCACAGGCTGTGTAAGGACTCAAATTGGTTGATTTCAATCCCAAAAGCAACGGTTTTCCTGGAGTCACAGGAGGAGCGTAATTAGGAACTGGACTTCTTTGCTGATAATCCTCTCCCTTGGAGTTTATCTTGCCTTTCTTCTCAGTCACTGCAGACCAAAAAGGCTCATCCCCAGGGTGACTCTACCTGGCTGTAAAAGGATCCAGAGTGTCCTTTTATCTCCATCTAAAACAAAGGAATTACACCCGATGTGGGAAGCAGGACGGGAGGTGCCGCTCTCACACAGGTGGATTTTAATCCTGAACAGATTTAAAGTGTAAATGAGACAAAAATCACCTCACACGGTGCATGAAACAGCACAAATCTGTTCCAAGTTGTGTTTTGATCACATAAGTCAGGCCCCAGGGAAGCCAAGTCCTCCTGTCCCATCCTAGAACATCTCACTCCACGTCTTTCAGAGCACCTCATCCCGAGTGGATCTGCAGCATCTGGATCTTGGTTGGGAAAACAAAAACAACCTTCCCACCCTTGGGAAAGTCAGAAATCCCTGGAGTGGCTTTGGCATTCCTGGAGTTCTGTTTCTCTTTCTCTCTCAATGCCTGGATTTGGATCTTGGTGATGGTTTTGCTTCAGCTATTGGACTTTTATGTGCTGTTCTCTGCACTGGGGTCTTGATCTTTTTGGAGTGGGAGCCCTTCCAGCCCCAGCCTTTTCCTCTGCAAGGAGGTTTATTCCTCTCCTTCTCCTCTGCAAAGAGACCATTTCTTTCTCTCCTTTTCCTCTGCAAAGAGAAGATTTCTCTCATTTTCATCTGCAAGGAGAGGGTTTATGTCTCTCCTTTTTCTCTGCAAGGAGAAGGTTTATTTCTCCCCTTTTCCCCTGCAAAGACAAAGTTTGTTTCTCTCC
Source organism: Nicator chloris (assembly GCA_013400495.1). Taxonomy (NCBI): domain Eukaryota; kingdom Metazoa; phylum Chordata; class Aves; order Passeriformes; family Pycnonotidae; genus Nicator; species Nicator chloris. The sequence goes on along the minus strand of WAAE01001775.1, from coordinate 29,173 downwards.
TTTTCCCTTCAAAGAGGTTTCTTTCTCTCCTTTTCCTCTGCAAGGAGAAACTCTATTTCTCTCCTTTTCCTCTGCAATGACAAGGTTTATTTCTCTCCTTAAGTACCAGAAATCCTCAAGGTGTGAAAGTGGGAGTGACATGACAGGAGCAGAGCCAGGCCCACAGCCCCAGTTTCAGACTGGAATTGTGCACCCGTGCAGGACAAAAAAAACAAGGACAGGGGATCCTCTTTGCATTCCCAGGGCAAACAAAAGGTTATTTAGGTTATTTCTTTATTCCTTTGTGCTGCTCCCCCCTCCCAGAACCTTCCACGGACTGGGCTGGATGAATTGCAAAGCGCCTTGGGGTTCATTCACTACTCTCCCTCCAAGTCTGCCCGAGATTTGGGGGATTTGGGTGCCAGGAGCGGCCCCGGAGCCGCTGCCCCGGTGGCCCCGGTGGCTCGGAGCACGCGGGGTGTGAGGTGACCCATTTCTGTCACCTGCTGGGGGCTCCGGGCTCGCCGTGCCTCAGCCAGGCCGGGGCAGCTCTGGGGAAGGAGGGGTTGGGTGCCCAGGACCTGCCAGGGCCCCACAGACCTCTCGGGGCCTGCGTTGACACTGAGGCCACAGAGGGAACCGGGGGTTTCTCGTTTTCATCGTGTAAAAACCAGCGTGGAATTGGGGCCTGCCCAGGGCTGGGCCCTGCCTGAGCCATCACAGCCCCCGAGAGCGGGGTTTGATCCAACAGCTCCCACAGCACCCCGGGAAACGGGGCACAGAGCCAGGGAAACGGGGAGCAGAGCCAGGGAACCCCAGAGTAACCCTGGGAGTGAGGTTTGATCAAACCTCTCCCCACAGCCCCCCGGGAAACGGGGCACAGAGCCAGGGAAACGGGGAGCAGAGCCAGGGAACCCCAGAGTAACCCTGGGAGTGAGGTTTGATCAAACCTCTCCCCACAGCCCCCCGGGAAACGGGGCACAGAGCCAGGGAAACAGGGAACAGAGCCAGGGAAGCCCAGAGTACCCCCACGGGTGGGGTTCGATCACACCTCTCCCCACGACACCCTGTAAAATGGGGAACAGCACCCCGAAAAACGGGGAACAGATCCAGGGAATCCCAGAGTAACCCTGGGAGTGAGGTTTGATCAAACAGCCCCCACAGCATCCCATAAATGGGGAACAGATCCAGGGAACCCCAAAACAATCCTGGGGAGAAGCTCAGGGGGCACTTCCCAGCAGGCACGAATGGGAGCCAGAACTCCCTGACTGGAAATTGCCTTTTCCAGTAAGAAAAACACCCAGGAATGAGGACTCATTTATAGGGAACTCGATACAAATGTGCCCACGGTTCTGCGGTGTCTGGGAAGTGAGTTTGGGGTTTTTTCAGCAGGATTTGGGAAGGGAGGTTGGGGTTGGTTCTGCAGGATTTGAGGAAGGAGTTTGGGGTTGGTTCTCGAGGGTCTGGGGGAGAGAGTTTTGGGTTGGTTCTGCAAGATTTAGGGAAGGCGTTTTGGGTTGGTTTAGCAGGATTTGGGGAAGGAGTTTTGGGTTGGTTTAGCAAGATTTGGGTGAGTCTGGGGTTGGTTCTGCAGCGTCTGGAGAAGGAGTTTGGGGTTGGTTTAGCAGGATTTGGGTGAGTCTGGGGTTGGTTCTGCAGCGTCTGGAGAAGGGAGTTTGGGGTTGGCCCCCGAGGTGTGGGAACCCTTTTGTAAGCCGAACTCCTGATCTGAGGCTGAGCAGCTTGGGAGCCTGGTGGAGGGGTGGGTTTCCCCCCACCCTTGATTTTTGCTCCATTTTTTCTCGTTGCTGTGAAATTCAATCGTGTTTTGCAGCTCTTGAGGCCTCCCAAAGCCCAGCAGCTGCGTTCTCATCTGGCTTGAAAGCTTATCCTCATGAACCCCAAACACAGCCAGGCCTGAGAGCCTCTCTGACAAAACGAAGCAAACCCAGGCCAGGAGACAGCTTGGGAAGCCCTTTTTACCCTCCAGAAGGGCGATTGCCCCCGATAAAACACTTGGGCAGCCCTTTTTGCTCTGCAGAAAGGAGATTCCCCTCCATAAAACACACCGGGGCAGCCACGTGCATTTAGAAAACCTCCTCTGGAGCCTCGTGGCTGCAGCAGAGCTGAGACCAGCCTTGTCCTGGCGTTCAGGCTGGGTTTGTTTTAAGGCAGAGGCTGCAGAACAGTTCTGGGCTGGCTGCAGAGCTCTTGCAGGCAGGGCACGGCTCAGCACAGAGGAGCTGAGTCCCCCGAACTCCCTGCGGGGCGGTTCTATCTCTTGAGCTTGTCTAACACCGCGAGCACGATGCTAATCTGGCTATTTATCCCTCCTAACAGTGCCGCTATTATGGCACTTAATCCTCCGGCAGAATTCCCAGCCTCGGCAGATAACGAGGGACCGCCAGGTGGCAGGAGCATCTCTCTGGGGCGGACTCTCCCGGAATACACAAACCCCATCCTCCCTCTCCATCCTCCCCGCAGCTGGGAGCGGCATCTCCGGCCGCCTGAAATCCTGGGGGAGATGGGGCCGGGGGCTCGGGGTCAGCCAGGAGCAGGAAAGTGAGAAACGGCGGTGAGGAGTCACCAGCACACACCCGAGCCTGGCTCCGGGGGCAGCCTGAGCCTGGGTTTGGCCTTGGCCAGGTGCTGCCGTCAGGTGTGGGGGGCAGAGCTCAGGTGTGGGGCTTTTCCTCGCCCCTCCGGGTGTGGTTCAGCCACAGAGAGGAAATGGAGGAATGGAGGTGAAAATTCCCAAATCTGTGTCCGGCAGCGAGTTGAGCCTGGTTTTGGCCAGGAAGCGTTGCCGTGAGCAGCCCGGGTGGAGCGGGGCTGAGCTCAGGTGTCACCCCGGGACCTTTCCTCACCCCCAGGTGTGGCTCAGGCACAGAAAGGAAATTAGGAACGGAAGCAAAGACTCTCCAATCTGAGTCTGGCGGCGACTCCAGCCCGGTTTTGTTCAGTTCTGTGGGATGTTTGTCCATGAGCAGCCCAGGCGTGGCAGGCATTGCTCAGGTGTCACCCACAGGGTGTTTTCTGTCCCCCAGGTGTGGTGAGCATTGCTCAGCTGTCACCCACGGGTGTTTTCTGTCCCCCCAGGTGTGTTGGGCATTGCTCAGGTGTCACCCACAGGGTGTTTTCTGTCCCCTGAGGGGTGACCTTGGGGTGTGTGGTGTCCCCGAGGGGTGGTGGGCATTGCTCAGGTGGCAGCCACGGGGGGTTTTCTGTCCCCCCGGGGTGATGGGCACTGCTCAGGTGTCACCCCCAGGGTGTTTTCTGTCCCCTGAGGGGTGACCTTGGGGTGTGTGGTGTCCCCGAGGGGTGGTGGGCATTGCTCAGGTGGCAGCCACGGGGGGTTTTCTGTCCCCCCAGGTGTGGTTCAGCAACCGGAGGGCGCGCTGGCGCAAGCAGGCAGGAGCCAACCAGCTGGCAGCCTTCAACCACCTGCTGCCGGGGGGCTTCCCGCCCACGGGAATGCCGGCGCTGCCCCCGTACCAGCTGCCCGACTCCTCCTACCCCACCACCACCATCTCCCAAGGTGAGCCCCGCTGCTTCCCTTCCCCACCTCCCCTTGGCTGGGCTGCACGGTGTGGGAGCCTCCCGGGAGACTGGAACGGGATGGGGTTCGAGGTCTCTTCCAAACCATTCCGTCCTTCTCTCGTTGGGCCTTTCATGGATGATCAGATCTTTCTGATCTGTGACATGCTGCCCGTGGATGGGACACTTGTGAGGCTCTTGTGGTTTTCTGTTTAGTTGGGAAAATCAGGTTTTTCCCTCGAGTCAATGGAAATTCCTCCCTCCTCTCCTCTATCCCACATCCCTTCTGCTGTGTCCCCGTGTCCCGTGGCTGGGGTTTTGAACAGGGAGCACATCCCAGTAAACTGGGGGTTGTGTGGGTGACCCCTCATTCTGCGTAAATCTCCATTCCAGGGTTTGTGGTGGGAATATTTCAGTGGAAGGAATATTGTTCATTCCAGTTGCCTTGTAAATTGGGGGTTGTGTGGGTGATCCCTTGTTATGGGTAGGTCTCTGCTCAGGGTTCAGTGGCGGGAATATTTCCGTGGAGGGAATAGTTAATTCCACCTCCCTTTGGCTTCTCTTCGGGGGGAAAACAAAGTGAAACCCCAGGCATTTCCCCCAGCTTGGCAAAGTGGGGAGCTGCTGGGTCCCGTGACGGCCAAGCCGACATTCCTGGGATTTCCCGGGGATTTCCCGGGGGTTTCCCGGGGTTTCCCTGGGGTTTTCCGGGGGGATGCCAGCCCGTTGGTGTCCCTGTGTCCCCGCAGACGGCGGCAGCACCGTGCACCGGCCGCAGCCGCTGCCGCCCTCCACCATGCACCAGGGCGGCCTGGCCAGCGCCGCCGACTCCGGCTCTGCCTACGGCGCCCGGCACAGCTTCTCCAGCTACTCCGAGAGCTTCATGAACGCCGCAGCCCCCACCAACCACATGAACCCCGTCAGCAACGGCCTCTCCCCGCAGGTACGTGCCCCTTTCCAGCCTCCTCCGGGTGCCGGGAGCGGGGACGCCTCCGGGACATCGCGGCCAGCGGGCACCGCCGAGCGCCGGTGGTTCTTGGGGTTGTTGTTGTTGTGGTTGTCGTTGTTGTTGTTGTCAGGAGTTCCCGCGGGCAGCCCCGGGAGAGCAATTCGTTTATTTGTTAATCAGCAGCAGCTCTGTCCTGAACCCAGCACTGGTGATTCCCACAGCCAGGGTGGGATGAGGGGATCACCAACACCCAAAACCATTCCAGAGCAGGGGCAGCCCCTCCGGTGCTGGGTTTGGCCCCAAGGAGAGCACACCTGAGGACTGACGCCACGATTCATCCTGATGGATGATTTAGGCACAACCTGGAGCTTGTCCAGGTCTGGCTGGACCATGGATCTGAGCTCAGAGATGGAGATTTGGGGTTTAATTTTGGGAAACCCGTGCAGACAATCCTGCTGATGCTCTGCACAAGGCGTGGGTGAGCTGTGGAGGAGGAAAGGAGCTTCCAAGCTCACCTTTGTTTTCAGGTGGAACTGAAAAGGAGCAGCCAGGACTTATCTTTATCCTGAGGGACACCAAATCCCGTTTTTTCCACTCTCAGTCACTTGTGGGATATGGAGTTGTGTGAAGGGCAGCAGTTGTTTCAGAGGGATTCGTTTATTTAGGATGGGAAACCAAAATAATTTGGAACTAGGAGGCGAAATGAGGTGGGCACTTGAAATGGAAAAGCTTCAGGGGTTTGGAGAGGAGTTCAACACACAGGGACACCAGCGGGATGTGGATGTGAAGGTCCAGCAGTTTGGGATCTCTCAAGTGTGAAAACAAACACGGAGTGTCAGGAAAGAGGGAATTTTTGCAGCTTCTCTGGAATGGTACAACCCCCCCCCCCCCCCACTTTTGGCTTTGAATGGGAAAATACTGAAATGTGACTGGCACGAGGCAGAATGGGAAAATACTGAAATGTGACTGGCACGAGGCAGAATGGGAAAATACTGAAATGTGACTGGCACGAGGCAGAATGGGAAAATACTGAAATGTGACTGGCACGAGGCAGAATGGGAAAATACTGAAATGTGACTGGCACGAGGCAGAATGGGAAAATACTGAAATGTGACTGGCACGAGGCAGAATGGGAAAATACTGAAATGTGACTGGCACGAGGCAGAATGGGAAAATACTGAAATGTGACTGGCACGAGGCAGAATGGGAAAATACTGAAATGTGACTGGCACGAGGCAGAATGGGAAAATACTGAAATGTGACTGGCACAGGGCTGGATATTGCTCCAAACAGGGAAATTTGGGGGGAGAATGGGCAGATATCCCTCTGACAAGGGATTTCTGAGAGCACTGGGCTCGGGCTCGGATGATACAGCCTGGGATTCAAAGGCAGGCCTGGGTTAGCTGGGCCAGGGTCCGGGATTAACTCAGATGATCCCAAGTGCAATTTATCCCCATGGAATAAGGCAGGGATGAGATGCCTGGGATGAGCCCCAGGCATAGAGAAGGCCATCCTGCAATTTCCATTTCCCTTCATCCTCTCCTGCCCAGTCCCACAGAATCAGGGACTCGTTGAAAGGACCAGACTGTGGCTTTCGTCCGCTTATCCCAATCCCAAATTCCCCTGCCCCCAGGCTCAGGCTGGGGACAGATATCTCTGAGCCCATAAGCCCTTTGTATGGGAAAGAGAGGATCCTTTATCTGGCAGGCCTGAAGAAAAGAGAGCTTTGCACCCCCAGGAAGAGGAGATTCCCATTTTCCTGATGCTTTTAATCATGTGAGGGCCAAGATATCAGCATGGAAATTCATCTGTTCCCTTTGTGCACAGAGAGCCTAGCCCAGGTTATTTGGTGACTGCTTTACATTCCCTGATCAGAAATTCCTGCCTTTCCAAGCCCTCTGCTGTTCCTAGTGGAAGGAGATGAGAAATGCTCCCAGTGGGATGAAGAACTCCTGGATTTGTCCTCTTTTAGGGAAGTTTTGGGAGGTCTTTTTATGGGGTGCTCTGTGTAATTTATTAACTGTGCTGAGCACAATCTGCCACAGCATCCCAGGGAAATCCCAGCACAATTCCACCCTCCCAGCTGCCTGGGGTTCCTCCCTGCAGGGGAAAGGATCAGACAGAGGGAAAGAGGGAGTTCAGGAGCTGGAAAGTGGGAGTTCAGGAGGTTGGAAAAGCCTGACTGGGAGCTGAGGATGATGGCCATTTGTCTCTGGCCTGGTTTCTTGTTTCCCTTGGCAGCAGCAGCAGCAGGAGATTTCTTGGAGCTTTAGACAAGGAGAGGGGGCCGGGAGCTCCCAGCTTTTTCTCCCTATCCAGTTACCCGGGGTTGGGTGTGCCAGCCAGAACCCATGGGCTGTGCCAGCAGCTGGAATCTGGGAAGAGAAGCGTGGCATTCCCATTCCCAAACAGAAAATGGGGATTTGGAGTGTCCATTGCGGTGTTCCCATTCCTAAACAGAAAATTGGGATTTGGTGTGGCCACTACAGCATTCCCATTCCCAAACAGAAAATTGGGATTTGGTGTGGCCACTGCGGCTTTCCCATTCCCAAACAGAAAATGAGGATTTGGAGTGGCCACTGAGGTGTTCCCATTCCCAAAGAGAAAACAGGGATTTAGTGTGGTCACTGTGGCATCCCCATTCCCAAACAGAAAACATGGATTTGGGGTGGCCACCACGGCATTCTCGTTCCCAAACAGAAAATGGGGATCTGGGGTGGCTGCCAGAGCACTCCCATTCCCAAAGAGAAAACGGGGATTTGGTGTGGGCACTGCAGCATTCCCATTCCCAAAGAGAAAACATGGATTTGGTGTGGGCACTGCAGCATTCCCATTCCCAAAGAGAAAACATGGATTTGGTGTGGGCACTGCAGCATTCCCATTCCCAAAGAGAAAACGGGGATTTGGTGTGGGCACTGCAGCATTCCCATTCCCAAACAGAACATGGGGATTTGGTGTGGGCACTGCAGCATTCCCATTCCCTAAGAGAAAACGAGGATTTGGTGTGGGCACCCCGGGCTCATCCCCCCGGCTGTGCTACCCCTCCGGAGCAGATCCTGCAGGAGTTCTGCCCAGACTTCACGTGGGAATTGTTTATTCCCCGTTTTCCAGCCGCACAGAGCCCAGCTCAGCTGCTGGAGCCTCCCAGGTTTTCCTGGGCTGTTCTGCCTCAATCCCAGAGCTCAGCTGCGAATTTTCAGCTCCCAGGAATGGATTTTGGACACTTCAGCCCAAAACACTGGCTCAGCTGGGCCGAGGTGGCGCGGGTTAAGCCCAGCTGGAAATTAAACCTGACCCAGCTCCTTGTCCAGCCCCCGTTCCTCAATTCCAGCCCTGGAACGGGAAGAGAACCAAAGTAGAACTTTGTGTGTTGAGATAAGGAGAGTTCAACAATTGAGAATGAAGTAAAATACAGTGATAATGATAATCATGGTAATAATTATAGTGATGATGACGATGATAATAATAATAAAATATAATAATAATAATAATAGTAAACCAAATGCTGCTCAATGCAGCTGTCGGCCAATGCCAGACCCCCCTTCCCGACCCCTTCCCAGTAACTCTCCCAGTTTGTACCCCGGGAACAGGGACATTCCATGGTGTGGAACGTCCCTTTGGTCAGCTCAGGTCACCTGTCCCAGCTCTGCCCCCTCCCAGTTCCCTTTGGGACCCTCCCCAGTGGTAGAGCAGGAGATGAGGAGGGAAAAAATTCCTTGAGTGAGGATGGGACAAACAGGATTCAGTAATGCCCAACCCATCAGGCTGTGCTCAACACCGTTCCCATCCCAAATCCCAAACCCTGGGAAGGAACTGCCCCTTCCCAAACTGTGACCAGGAGAGAATCCCAGAGGGTTAAACCAGGACCCACAGTGGTGGCTCAGGTCCTGCTCCTTCCAGGACCTTTGGGAGAGACCCTGGGGTGACCAAAGCAGGGATTTGGGATGGAGTAGGGGTTTGGGANGGGGAATGGGGCAGGGATTGGGATGGAGCAGGATTTAGGATGGAGCAGGGATGGGGAATGGGGCAGGGGTTTGGATGGAGCAGGGATTTATTTGAATGGAGCAGGATTTGGGATGGAGCAGGGATGGGGAATGGAGCAGGGATTGGGATGGAGCAGGGATGGGGAATGGAGCAGGGATGGGGAATGGGGCAGGGATTGGGATGGAGCAGGGCTTTGGGATGGAGCAGGGATGGGGAATGGGGCAGGGATTGGGATGGAGCAGGATTTAGGATGGAGCAGGGATGGGGAATGGGGCAGGGGTTGGGATGGAGCAGGGATTTATTTGGATGGAGCAGGATTTGGGATGGAGCAGGGATGGGGAATGGGGCAGGGATTTGGATGGAGCAGATTTGGGATGGAGCAGGATTTGGATGGATCTGTGCTGGGCCAGCCCCTGGAGGGGAGGATTTTGGGCAGGGCCCAGCTGCACCCAGCTGAGCCCCGGCAGCTGTCGGGATGAGCTCCCGCGTTACTCCCGGGAGCTCGGAAGGCGCAGCAGGAACGTCCCCCCTGCTCCCCAAATGTCCTGGGGATGGCCCCAGCTGTCCCCAGCCCCGCTGGGCCGGCCCAGAGCTGTTTCCAGGCTGGCACTGAGGGCTCTCCCAAACCCCTGGAGCTGCAGAGCTCCCAAGGAACGTTAAACACGAGGAGGGAGCAACTCCATAACCAGAGTGGGATTCCTGGAGCTTCTTCTCATCCTTCCTCCCAGGAGTGGGCTGGAAACTGAGGCTGTGCCTGGCCTGGGATCCCATGAACATGCCATAAATATTCCCAAATTTCCATCCTGCAGAGGAACCATTCCCCAGTTATTTCGGAATTCCCACTGAGCTCAGGAGAGCAAGGCCAGGCCCTGAGACACCCCGAGCCAGAAAAAACAAACCCTGCACCCAGCTGAAACTCACACCCAGCTCAGCCTAGGCCAGGCCTGGAATGGAGTGGTCCCTCCTTGAGCTGGAATAAAGCTTGGTACAAAACAAATCCTGATAAATCTTGGAATCATCCCACAGAATTTGGCTTGGGAGGGACCTTAAAGCTCATCTGATCCCAACTCCCCGCCATGGGCAGGGACAACTTCCACTGGGCCAGCTGGCTCCAAAACCTGTCCAGCCTGGCCTTAAGCTCAGATTTAAGTCCAGTTCTGTCCTGATCAGGATCTGCCAGCCTGAATTATCCCTCCCTGATCTAGAATAAGGCTTGGGACAAAACAAATCCTGATAAATCATCCCACGGAATTTGGCTTGGGAGGGACCTTAAAGCTCTGTTGATCCCAACCCCCTTCCAAATAGGCCAGGTTGCTCCAAACCCCATCTGGCCTGGCCTTAAACTCAGTGTTAAGTCCAGTTCTGTCTCGAGCAGGATCTGCCAGCCCTTCAGGAGCTGTGCTGGGGGCTGAGGGGGGAAATAAGGGAATTAAGCTGAGTATTACAGGACAAAATTGGGGCCACTTTGGCTGATGCTGAGAGATCCTCTCAAACAGCAAAGAAATAGGTTTTTCTGTATTTTCTGCTGCTTTTCATCTCCGGCCTCCTCTGCCGCGCCTCTTCTGCCTTTTCACATGTCTCTGTGGGTTTTCAGGAGGGTTTGTGGCACTGCTCCTCCTCCTGCAATTCCTGCTGCTCTTTGAGATCCCGGCCTGGGCCTTAAATTCCTGTGACCCTTCCCTGCAGCACATCGGGGTCAGGCAAGGGCTTCTCCAGAGCCAAAAAGTCTCAGTTTGGGGCAGGTGGGGCTGGGGAACTGCTCAAAAGGGAGTTAAAAGGCAGGAGTTCCAGGCACTTCCAGAACTTGTTATTCCTGAGACCTCAGGATCTCCGAACAACCCCGCGGGATCTCCAGGGATTAAGACAATTCCAGAAACAGAAAGAGCCAAGAGAAACTTGTTCACCTCCTCAGAGTTGTTGCTTTAATTTTCTCAGGGCTTTCAGTGGCTTTATTTTTTTGCTCCCTGAGCAAATTCATTCTCAGTGTTTGGAGCTTGGAGTCGGATTCCCAGTCCCAGGTTTGTCACTGGGGTTTGGATCCCTTCTGCCTCTGGGAATTCCTTCCCTCAGTTCTAGGGATCCCTTCTGCCTCTGGGAATTCCTTCCCTCAGTTCCAAGGATCCCTCCTGGCTCTGGGAATTCCTTCCCTCAGTTCCAGGGATCCCTGATGGCTCTGGGAATTCCTTCCCTCAGTTCTAGGGATCCCTTCTGCCCCTGGGAATTCCTTCCCTCAGTTCTAGGGATGCCTCCTGGCTCTGGGAATTCCTTCCCTCAGTTCCAGGGATCCCTGATGGCTCTGGGAATTCCTTCCCTCAGTTCTAGGGATCCTTTCTGCCCCTGGGAATTCCTTCCCTCAGTTCTAGGGATGCCTCCTGGCTCTGGGAATTCCTTCTCTGATTTCCAGGGATCTCTCCTGGCTCCGGAGAGGCCGCGCTGTCTCCCTTCCCTCAGTGCCACCAATCCCTTTCTCCGTCTGGTGCCTTTTTTTTTTCCCGGTTTTTTTTTTTTTGTCGGAGACACAGTGCCTGTAATAAGCATTCCAAATGAGTCTTGCTGGGCCAGGAGAAAGGGGAGGGGAAGAAAGAAGGGGAGGAGAGGATGAGATTTGGGGGGGGGAGGGGGAAAGGGAGGAGGGGGTTTAAATAGCAAAGAATTAGAAAAAAAAAATCTGATGCAAATCACTGGTAGAGAGAAAATTATGTGCAATTACCCGAGCGATACTGGGCAGCCGTGCCCACCCCAACCAACAAGATCTCATTAACAACCAGAAAATAAGATTGAAATGGTGTGTAAAAGAGCTGAAAAATGAATTTGAATGCTGCATTTGTCCACAATTACCCCCTCGTTCACACATATTTTATTGCAATTTTTTTATTATTCTTAATCTTTCCATCCCTCAAAGCAGATTGGGAACATCCTGGCATTACAGTTGCTGAGGGAGGAAGCATTAAGGATTCCCCGTTTCCCTGAAAGGAGACCCTTCTCTCGCTCGAATTTTCCAGGCTTGCTTTTGGCCGGATCAGGATTCATTTCCCGGCTTATCCGGGTGTAGGGACGTGTTCCTCCCTCATCCTTTAACACCCCGCCTGCCGCCCCACACCGGGGGCTTCCTGCGCCTCCCCTTCCCATCGCTCCTTCCCTTCTCTCCTTCCCCCTCCAGGCTTTCCCCTCTGCCTCCTCCGCATCCCTCGGCATTCCCGTTTCTCCAGAGGATCCTGATCCCTCCGCCATGCCCTTCATCAGTGTCCCTTGCATCCCTCACACCGCGCTCCTTCCCCTCCTCAGCCTCCCCGCGACCTTGGGGCGGACGGAACGCGGGATTCCTGCTAAATCCTCGTCCTTTCCTTGCCAGGGGTTGGGAAAGGGACACAGCAGCTCCAGGTTCCTCTGGGAAAGGCGGCTCCACGTTGGCTTCGTCTCCCTAAACTTTTAACCTGCACATGCCAGGAAAGCTGCCCGGTTTTCCACTAAAGTTTCTGGCATTTTTGAGGGTTCTATTTCACCAAACAAAGCCCATCTGCTCTTGTCAGTTTGACGCCTCTGCTGCCGGCACCGGGAAAAGGGGAGTGGGGAACATTCCTCCCGTGTGAAAACAGATCCATCCTGATTTGCCCGATTCTCACTGACTCCGGCTCCAAGGAGGGTGGGAAGGGGGGAATTCATACCCGAGGGGCCTCTCCACTCTCCATCCTGAGGTTCCGTGGGTTCCCTCACTTGATTGGGGTGGCAGGATTTTATTCCCTTAACCCGAATTCTGTGCTCATCCCTGTGTCACTCCCACTCCAGACGTTGCTCCCTGCTTGTGTTACTGAGGTAGGAAAATGTTGGGAACACGGAAGGATTTGGGAGCAAACAGTCGATTCCTGAGCCTGGAATCCCATGGGAATTTTGGCGCTGCCTCTGGTGGGCCCAGGGTCGGGCCCCGAGGCACTGCAAACTCAGGGAGCAGCAGGACACAAGTTGGGGAGGAATAAGGAAGAAATAGGAGAAGAAACTTGGGGAAAAAAACCTGCGGAGGAGAACAGGAGCGATGGCAGCAGGAAGGAGAAGCGTGGGGAGGTGTGGAAGTGCCTGATAAGCCCCCAGATGTTGAATTTAAGGCACCCAGGGCTGAGACACAGAAATCTGTCCCCAAAATCTTCAAATCTCCCTCCCCAGCCAGACCCGAAGCAGGAGCAGGGTGGGTGGAACAGGAACTCCTGAATTCCTGCCGCAATCCGGCCTGGACTGCTGCGGCTTTACCACTTCTCCTCTGGGTCCTGGCTGTTCCCCGCTCCGGGAAGGGAAGAGGGACCTGGCCGGGAGACGCGGCCGGGGAGGATTCAAACGCGGGCTGCTGATTACTGAGGGAGCTCGGGACGCGGCAGGCAGCGCACGGGGGGGAAAACGAGCAATTAGCAATTAACAGCAGCCGCTGCCCCGCATTCCCGAACACCTCCGGCTCGCAGAGCCGCCGCAATATCCCAGGGACCGGGATCGGGGGGAAACGGCAGCCCCCGAGTGGGGGGAGCGCGATAAAGGAAAAGCTTAAAAGCGAGGAATGCAATAAAAGGAATAAATAATTGGGCATCGCAGGCGGGGCACGCGCCGCATTCCCGGGGCGCGCATTCCCGGGGTGCGCATTCCGGTTGTGCCTGTTAAATCCAGCTGTGCTCCAGCTGTGCCCTGCCTGGGGACAGCCATCCCGGGCAGGACAAAGCCACAGCAGCGCGTTCTGCCGCGGGTCCGGACCCAGCCCCGAGCTGCCCCTCGTTGTTTGCCCCCGAGAAGGGCTTGTGGGGTCAATTCCAGAGGTGCCGTGCTGGGAGAGGAGCTGGGGTGGGAAGCACAGGTGGTCGCAGGCCCAGGGCTCTCCTGGTGAGATTCCAGATTGTTCCAGCTCGGGAATCTCTGCCCGGGGAAGATGGACAGAGGACCCTTAGTCCCCTCCGTGTGCACAGCCTTTCCAGAGTTCTGGGGGTATCTGAGAGGGTCAGTACTCAGTGGGGTTGAGTTTCCCTTTGCTTTGCCATCCTTATGCGCTAAGGAAGAGGGAAACTCCCATTCCTCCCCATCCCAACTGCGATCACCATTTGAAAGGCTGCATGGAGGACTTTGGGAGCTGTATCCACCCCTGGAGCATCCTGGGGAGCTGCTCAGGAGGGCTGTGCGGTCCCAGAGCTTCAGGAGAGGTTTATGGGATGAGATGAATCCCAGAAGGATGCTGGGCTGAGTTTTGGTGTGAGGTGGAGGAGAGTTTGGGGGTCACGTCAGCTTCCAGAGCATCTGGAGCGACCCTCCCACCACCCCTGGTGTGGAGCAGGAGCAGGGAATGGTTCTGCAGTGTGGGCTCGGACAGCTTGGGGTGCCAGGGCCAGGCAGGAGCAGGGACATTGCTTGGACAATTTGTGGTACCAGGAAATGGCCCTGCAGTGTGTGCTCAGAAAGTTTTGGGCACCTGGGCCGGGCAGGAGCAGGGAATGGTTGTGAAATGTGTGCTCAGACAGTGTGGGGTACCAGGGCCGAGCAGGAGAAGGGAATGGCTCTGCAGTGTGTGCTCAGACAGTGTGGGGTGCCAGGGAATGGCTCTGCAGTGTGTGCTCAGACAGTTTGGGGTGCCAGGGAATGGCTCTGCCATGTGTGCTCAGACAGTTTGGGGTGCCAGGGCTGAGCAGGAGAAGGGAATGGCTCTGCCATGTGTGCTCAGACAGTGTGGGGTGCCAGGGAATGGCTCTGCAGTGTGTGCTCAGACAGTGTGGGGTGACAGGGCCGAGCAGGGACATTGCTCAAACAGGTTGGAGTGCCAGGGAATGGCTCTACAATGTAGGATCGAACAGTTTGGGGTGCCGGGGAGGGGCAGGAGCCGCTGTGTGCCCAGAGAAATGCAGAGGAAGGAGAGCCAGGAGCCGCAGGGAAGGATAGGGCGGCTCCCGGTTGTGGGGTCCGTTCCACGCTCGGGGCCCCCCCTTGCATGGCGCTGGATGTGCGGGGAAATCTCTGGGTGCTGCGGGGCCTCTGCTGCCAAAAGCTGCCGTTGCCTCCTCGCGCAGCCGTGCCCGGGATCGATTTACGGCGGGGGCTGGAGATCACAAATCCCGGCGGGGTCTGAGAGCCAGCAGAGCGGCCATCTCCACTCGCTGCACTCAGCTCCAGGCAGCCCTTAGGCCCATCCAGTTTGGAGATGAGGGGGATCTGATTTCAGGGAATGAGCACCTGAAAGGCGATCGTGCGCCTCGCAGGGCACGGGGCGGGCAGCCTGGGCAGGCACATCCAGGGAAATCACGGGGGCTGGCGGTGGGGTTGGGGGGAAAGAGGGAATGCAGGCATGGAGGGGTTGTTCGGGGAAATCACAGGGCATTTGGGAAATTACCCTGGCTGTGGGGTTGAAGGGAAAGAGGGAATGCAGGCGTGGAGGGCTTGTTTTGAGGAGTCATAAGGAAAATCACGGGGAAATCAGTGGTTTGCAGGATTGAGGGGAAGGAGGGAATACAGACATGGGAGGGGCTGTTTTGGGAAATCACGAGGAGCCGTTTGTGGGATTGAGGGGAAAGAGGCCAAACCGATGAGTTTTGGGTAGGAATTCACCCACCAGGCCAGCGCTGAGGTGACACTTGGGCTGTCCCCCACCCTAGGCTGCAGCTCCCACCGCGGCTCCTGCCCGGCTCGGGGCAGCCCCGGGGCGCTCCCGTGTCCCTTCGGAGCCACCGCTGTCCCTCCCACCCACCCTCCAGCTGACCCTCGCAGGGAACGGAGGGGACACTCCCGATGGAGACACAGAGAGGCGACGCTGGCCCGGCCTTCCCCGAGCTCCGCAGCGGCACTGAGATCTCCTCGCTGCCTCTCGTCTCTCCCCGAGCCTCTCCCAGCTTTTCCTCTCCCTTCCCTGTGCTCCCTCTCCTCTCTCCTCCATTTGATGTGGAGAGGAGCTGTCTGCCACTCGCGCGTCTGTTCCGAGAAGGGATCAGAAGTTTCAGCGAGCGCTCGGCGCCTCTCCTTTGATCCATGTCCTGAGGCCTGCTTGACAGCGAAAAAAAGCATGGAGACAAAACGACTCAGTCAAAGTGATTCCTGACAACTGTCTCCATGAGATAAGGAAGCTCTCTGTGTCTTGGTGGTTTTTTTTTTTTTTCTTCTAATACCGCCTCTCCGTTTCCATAAGAAGCGGAGTCACTTTAAACCAGAGGAGCAGCGGAGAAGAGCCGAGCACAGAGCTGAGCTTTATCGCGCTTCCTGTCTCCTTTTCCAGCCCTTTTTTTTTTTTTTTTCTTTTTTTTTTCCCTAAAAACCCATCTTTCCCTCGTTTTTCCTGCCCTCCTTCCCACACGCTGCGTTCCCCCGGTGCCGCCTGTAATGATGCAGCTCCAGAGCACTCCCGGCGCGGTCGCGGCGGCCAGGACATTATTCCGAGCGCAGGGAGATGCCAGCTGTCCCCGCGAGGGGCTGCGGGGACACGGAGAGGCATTATGTGACAATAACCAACCCTTTCAGCAGAGGGAGGCGGCCTCATTAACAGCCAGGCTTTATCCACCGCTGGCCACTTCAGCGGTCCTGGGAGCTGCTCCCCCGCTGCTGAGCCCCGGAATTTTCTTTCGGATTGTTTAATTTCACTTGCCGGGCTCGCGTCACGCAAGGAATGTCCCCCCCCTTTGCCAGGTGGCCTCCGGGGCGCTGGCAGGGGTGAGTTTGCGAGGGCTCAGACACTGGAGGGTGCAGGGCCTGGGAAAGGTGTGTGGGAACAGGGACTGGGATCCCAAACACGCGGATTCCTCCGGGACAAACAGCACCTGGAGGGGACAGGGAGGTGACCCACAGACCGCAGTGCTGAGGGACACCGGGGGACAGGGCCACTCCAGCTGGGTGAGCAGCTGTGGGAATGCAGGATGGATCCCGGCTCCCAGATTGCTGGATCCTGGCTCCCAGACTGCTCCATGCCAGCTCCGGAAAGCTGCAGGGGACCTCAGGTGACCAAGCCTGGCTTGGGGCTGGAGACGAGGAGGTGGCTCAGAGGTCCCTGGCAGGACACGGGACAGAGCCACGCTCAGGGGATGGGGACAGGGATTGCAGAATCATGGAAGCGTTGGGGTGGAAGGGACCTCGGAGCTCACATCGTTCCAACCCCTCCCGTGGGCACGGACCCCTCCCACCAGCCCAGGCTACTCCAAGCTGGCCGTGGGCACCTCCAGGCCCGGAGTTTCGGGCCCAGAGTCCATCCCAGCTCTGCAGAACCTCTGGGCTGAGGAGTTCCTCCTCTCCCCCTGGCTCACCGTAATTAGGCTTTTGTGGCGGGTTCGCTCCGGAGTGAAACTCCATTAGCGGCGGGGCCGGGGGCGGCGGGGGGCGAGGGGGCCCCGCGGAGGGGGAGGGTCCCTTCCCCCCAGAACCGCGCTGCGCCGCGCTGATAAACAGCAAATATCGGGGAACAGGATTTCCACATTATCTGAGCGCGGCAGAAAATCAAAATTTCAGTCTAAATCCGAGGAGACGAAGCTCATAAGCTCCTCCAGCTGATACAGACGCCGAGCCCAGCCGGCAAAGGCTCAGGAGGCACAAAATAACATTTTTCGTTTAAAAAAAAAAAAAAAAGAAAAAAGAAAAAAGAAAAAAGAAAAAGAAGTAGAAGAAAAGAAAGCAAAAAGAATGAACGAGAAGGGAGAAGCAAGAAATCTTTAGGGGCTGCCTGCGGGGAGGCAGGGAGGAGGAGAGGTGGTGCAGAGAGGAGCATTGTGTGCTGCTGCAGCCCCTGCCTGCTGAGGGGAGGGACACCCGGCAGTGCTGGGGAGGGGGCTGGGAGCGCTGGGGACGCTGCCCACCCCAGGAAGGCCCCAAAGGGCGGCTCCGGCTGCTCTGGGCCGGACCTGCGGGCCGGCAGCAGCTGCCGGAGGTGCGGGCAGCGCTTAATGAGCGATCCGGGAGCGCAGCTGAGCCCCGAGCCCGCCCCGAGCCGGGAGCCACGCGCGGCCTTCCCGAGCCCAAAAGGCGAGCCCGGGTCCGGCACACGGGGCAGGGGCCGCCCCAGGGGTGGCACCGGCTCTGCGGCAGGGAAGCGATGCCGAGGAGAGCGCGGAACCGTCCTCCAGAGGGAGGGGGCTCCCCAAAATCCGGCAGCGGGGAAGGAGCGGGTCAGCAGGGCGGGACCGGCTGCGCTCCGTGCTACCTCGGGGCTGAGGGACGCGGCTCTCCCTGCCCTGGAGGAGTTTTCTCCATCCTAGTGTGATCCCACAGCATTGCCCAGGTGGTTCCAGCGCCAGCTGGAGCAGGAATTCCCAGAACATCCAGTTTAGCTGCGTCCCAGCTATCCCCGCACCTTTGACGCTCTGTTCCCTGACCTTCCCTGCACCAGAGGCTCCATGAAGGCGTCGCTTCCCGCAGGACCCGCGGGTCCCGGGGTTCTGCCCGAGGGAATGGGGTCCTCTGCGGCTTTGTACAGCCCCGGAGGCTCCGGGCTCTCCCCGGGGCTTTTCCTCAGCGCTGCTTGGAGCAAGGAAGGAAAAGAAGCAGGGATGAGTTGCAGGAAAGGTTTTCTTGGTTCCTGCAGTGACCAATTCCTCCTCCTGCTCCATCACAGGCTCCTTAAAACTCAGAAAACAAAGAAATTCCTCACCCTGAGTTGCTCCCTCAGTTCCCAGGAATGTCCATTCCCCTTTCCCACCTCATTCCTACCCCTGTCTCTAAAGTGGCATCTTTCAGGCGGGGAATTTTAGTCTTTTTCAGCCGAGGCATGTTTCTGGTATAACCTCAGTCCCTCCATGCAGGTCCAGGGGTTGTTGGTGGAATTGAAGCCCAAAATTTTGGGTTTTCCCAGGCAGGACCTAACACTCTGCATAACTCCAGCTCTGGAGTGAGTTCTGCTGCCGAGGAAAGGAGGTGATTTATTTTGGAATAGGAGGAAGAAGGTGTGGAACGGGTGCCTTTGGGAGCACACCGTTGTACTGGCAAAGCGAATTCTGCGAGTTAAAATTTAGGAATTTCTGGGCTGCTGCTGCTGCAGGATTCTGCACTGCTGGTCCTGTCACGTTCTGCTGTCTCTCCTCACAGGGCAGGGCTGTTTTTCCTGGAATATTTGAGCTTTCCCTCCTCCCATGTGCTCACACAGAAGCCCTAAAACTGAAAATTGGAGAGTCAGGCCAGGGAGGGATGTCTGGTCTCACAGCTGGGGCTGAGCTGCTGGAGCCGTTTCACGCCGGCTTAGATCCAGTTTTAAAGAGCCCCACATCTCGTTAAAGATGA
This sequence comes from Nicator chloris, assembly GCA_013400495.1. NCBI lineage: Eukaryota > Metazoa > Chordata > Aves > Passeriformes > Pycnonotidae > Nicator > Nicator chloris. The sequence continues at coordinate 10,518 of WAAE01001775.1, read as the reverse complement.
AGATCTCAATGCCATCCTTTAGGATTGGTGCTTTGGGATCCCCTGGCGCTCAGGCAGGGCCCTCTCGAGGTGCTGAGCAGAGCTGGCACTGCCTCAGTCCCACTCTTTGTGTGTTCAGCAGAGTTTTAGGTTCTCTGACTGGGAGCTGTGGGGTTCTGCTGAGAGCTAGAGGGATATTCCCCAAAAAATCCGGGCTGTGCCCAGCCCTGCTGCCCAAAGACATTCTGCAACACCAAACCCCTCCCTCAGCAGCCAAACTCCACAGCAAAGGCTGAAGTAACCCTGAGGCCTGTGCTGGCCTGGTGGAGGGGTCAAGCACACCCCTCCCAACCCAAACCCCACACAGGGGACACAGAGAGGAGCTCCTGAGGGTGGTTTGGCTCTAAAACCTCCAGTGGTTTTTGCTGCCCAGGCTGTTCCTTCCCCTGAGCCCGGGCAGCTCCAATCCTGACCATGTCCTTGGGGTCACTCCTGCTCTCCCAGCCCTTCCAGTAGTTCCCAGTCCCTCCAGCAGCACCAGCAGCCTCTCCCTCCTGCCCCCCAGCTCCCAGCCCAGCCCTGGTGGCTCCGTTCCGCCGGGCTCTCGGGGCTGGGAGAGCTTTTCCCCAAGCCTGGCTGGGGGCGGGAGGTCAAGCCCCAGCGAGTGTTTCCGTTTAGTTCCAGATACCAGCCTGACAGGTGGGTGCCTCTTGATTAATTCCCAGCTCCCCTAAAAGCTCCTGGGCTCCCGGGACGTGGCCCTGCTCCAATCCAGGCAAAATGAGGGGGAAAACTGTGGGAATGTGGGGAGTTCTGTCCATCCAGGCCACCCTTGTGGGCTTCACCTCCAGCACCAGCCAAAGCTTCCCAGAGAGGGTGTTTGACTGGGAGGCACAGCCAGAAGCCCCCCAAGCTCCCAGTTCTCCCAGTTTGGCCGCTGTGGTGCAGCTCTGACCTAACCACGTCCCCCTGCTGATCCCTGGGGATGCCAATGTCCGGCTGAGCTCCAGGAAAAGGAGGATTTGAGATCGAGGGGGTTCCTGCAGGGTCCGGCTGCTGCCAGGGGCACCCGTGAGCCTGGGCTGGCTCCTCGGGGTGGGCTTGGTGGCCTGGGATGGCAGCACGGCCACGCCGGGGATTGTCCCTCTCAGAGCGTTGTCACTTAGAGGTGACAAAGAGAGAATGTCACCGAATGTTAACTCAGCCCCTCCCAGGGGGACTCTGTGTGGGGCTGCAGCCAGAGACCCTTCGAAAGCCCCTGAGACCCCCAGAGACCCCCAGAGAATGGGTCAGAGCCCAGGAAAACTGAATCCCTCTGGTGCTACCTCAGCCCATGGGGAGATTTGGGGGTTTTTGTCTTTTTTGGACACACCTTTGGAGTCCAAGCCTTGGGAGTTCTTTGCCTCTCTCTCACCGCTTTTTTTTCACATGCTCTGAATGTCCAGAGATGCCAGAAATCCCCACTCTGGTTCATAACACTGTCCAAAAGCTGCCGATTTCTCCCCAGAACGTCTCTGCACATCCACCCTGGGGAAATTCCCAAGGTTTGTGGGGCTGAGGGAGTTTCAGAGCGGAGGTAAATCCCAGTTACTCCAAGGTGCTGCGGAGGTTCCAGGAGCTCAGGAGGGGCAGGGAAGGTGATTTCGTGCTCAGGTCACCCCTGTGCCTCACTCCCAGCTCCAACCCTGGCAAACCCTGGAGGATTTTCCCCATCCCTTTATCAGGGGGGATCCTCCACTCAGGAATGTGGAGATTTAAAACCCCAAAGGGCTCCAGGACACCCCAAGGAGCAGGGAAGGACAAATCCAGGATCCTTAGAGGTGCTGCAGCCTCCTGAGCATCACAGCAGCGCTGAGGTAGGAGGGAAGCAGCCAATGCTCGAACATTTATGTTAAAAAAAAATCAACTTATTAAAATTTCACCCGGCTCCATCTCCTGCTTATTCAAATAGTGCCAATTTCCGTGGATCTCATATCAGCTCCCAGCATCTCCCAGCCTCAGTGCTTGGGTTATATGGGAAATGGGAAGGGGGGGTGTGTGGAAACTGCAAGCAAAATAAAAGCTGCTATCTGACAGAATCTCTCCTGGGGATCTCAGTTATTAAAAAAAAAAAAAAAAAAAAAGAATAATTTTTTCTCTTGGCTGCTGTTTGTTAAATGTGCAGGAGCCATAGGCAAATTTTTGCTAATTTTGTGCATGCTTTTATCATACTGGTGATTCACTGGCAGCTTTATCCTCCGATAAGTGGATTAGTTGTTGAGCTAAACAAAAAGGTGTTTGACAAGCAGGAAGCTCTAAAGAACATATTTGTTTTCCGAAGAATGGAGCTGTGTTTGTTGCTCGGTGCAGTGCGGGGCGTTGTAGGGAATTTCATTACCCGAAAGGAGAGGCCTCCGAGCTCTCCTGCTTTGCACAGGGATGTGCTGCAGCAGGAACCTCTCCCTCCTCTCAGGGCTTTGGAGGGTTTTTATTTGCCGTGCCCTGGGGTCGGGGTTTGGCTGCTGAGGAGGGGTTGGGTGTTGTAGAATGCCTTTGAGTTTATTTGGGAATAACATCTGGATGTATTTAGGAGGAACCCCTCAGCTCTGGGGGATGTCAGTGGAACCCCACAACTCCCAGTCCCACCTGGGTTGTAGGGCTGGGATTGAGGGTGCAGAGGGAGAATTTGTCCAAAAGGAGGAGAATGGGGCTGAAGTGAAATCTCGACTTTATCCAAACCTATCAGTGTCACATCCGAGCATCTCCTCCCCCCGGGATGTTTCTCCTCAAGGTGCCACGGGGGAAGGTTGTGATTCCAAGGCCAGGAATGGAGGCACAGGGATTTTATCCCATTTAAATGTAAGGTTGGAGCCCTGAGACTTTGCCAAGGGCCTGCGCTGGCCCCAAACCCCTTCTCTGCAGAAATGCTTCAATTCCATATTTCTGCAGTCATGGGTTTGCTTTCAATCCTTCGGAGCACTCCCTTCCCCTCTCCACACTCAGGCACACACAGATCTTGGCCTGTGTTCGCCAAATCCATGGGAATAATGGGAATTTTCCCCTTGGAGCTGCCGGGAGCTTGGGGACAGTGAAAGTGACTGTCCCTCACAAGGATCAGGAGCCAGGCGTGCTCCTGGCCTCCCACTGTCCAGCTCAGGGGATGCCCTGAAACAAAGGTGCTTTGCCTGCTGATCCTGCCCAGGATGCTCTTCCAAGCTCTTGTCCCATCTGTTTCCACCCTGCTCTCCCAAGCTCTTGTCCCATCTCTTCTTCCATCCCACTCCCCCAAGCTCTTATCCCATCTCTGTTTCCATCCTGCTCTCCCACGCTCTTATCCCATCTCTGTTTCCATCCTGCTCTCCCACGCTCTTATCCCATCTCTGTTTCCATCCTGCTCTCCCACGCTCTTATCCCATCTCTGTTTCCATCCTGCTCTCCCACGCTCTTATCCCATCTCTGTTTCCATCCTGCTCTCCCACGCTCTTATCCCATCTCTGTTTCCATCCTGCTCTCCCAAGCTCTTAGCCCATCTCTGTTTCCATCCGTGGCCTCAGCATCCATCACGTTCCTGGGAGGGACTCCACAGGTTCTGGTGGCACCTCTTTGTTGGCCCCTGGTGTCCCCCTTGCTCCATCCCTGGGCTCCTCCTGGCAGTGACGGTGAGCAGCCGCTCGATATCCCCCCTTCCCTTGTCATTTCTGGGTTTTCCAGCCATGAGAGCCGGGAATGGGGCCAGCTGATCCCGGCAGTGCTGACGGGGATGTGGCTCTGTCCCCTCCCGGCCGGGCAGTTCTGCAGTGACTCCTCGACCCCTCAGGGGCAGGGAGGGTTTGTGGAGGTGATTTTGGGGTGGACGAGGACGGGCAGATGAATCCCTGGGGATGCCTCTGGGATGCGTCTCCCAGGGAAATGAGGCCTCTTCCTACATCCCGCTGCCGACCCGAACGTTCCCTGGCGTCCTTCGGAACCAGAGCCAGGCTTGGCGATAAGAGGAGCGCAATCCCGGTGCTGGGATGGCTCCGGCCCTCCTGGCCTTCCCGGGAGCCCAGAGAGGGAAGGAGAGGCAGCCAAGCCATCCCCATCCCCGAGCTTCCCCCACGCCACGGCCGGGGATGCGGCAAAGCCGCTTTTCCCTGGCGAGGGGCTGGAGCAGCGTCGTTTGCCTGGGATTTGGGGAGGGAAGGAGCGCTGGGAGCGGGGGAGGGCTGAGCTCAGAGCTGCGGCCGGCAGCGCTCGCTCTGGCGGCTCTGGCACTGATGAAACCCGAGAGGGAGGGAGGGAGGGAGGGAAGGAGGGAGGGGGACGCGGCCGCGGAGGAGCGAAAGGTCCCCAGCTGGCTGTGAGTGGCATCTGCGCGCGGAGCGCAGCCTCCAGCTGAGAGCTATTTCACTATTTATTTACATGTAATTATTGCTATGAGGTGCAGATATTAACACTGTCAAGAGCAATTTGCCCTGACATTTTTCACTTGCTCTGTTCCCTGACGTTCGGGGCTGGGTGGGATTTTTCCTCTGCCTCTCTCTCCCGCTCCCTCCTGCCGGCCCCGCTCCGCTGCGGGCACCGCGCTGCTTTAATCCCGCGCCCTTCGCAACTCATTAAACTTTGAAATTTAATTTTGGCCGGGGCGCGGGGAGCGGCTCCCGCCCCCGCCTGGCCCCCGCCGCCCCAGCCCAGCAGCCGAAGCATTTCCAGTGCGAACAAACCGAATTTACCGCTGGCCGCGTTTTCAATTGCCAGGCAATCTCGGTCTCAACCTTCTCTGCATCTCAAACACCCCAAAGGTGCTCGAGCGTTCATGGCGGGGACCCTCGGAAAGCAAACACAGAACAAAAATGTTCCCCACCTCTGGCCCTAGCAGCACAAAAATCACCTCCCGCCCCAAAACTGGGGCATGGAACAGCGGCTGATCTCGACTTGTTCAGCCGCTTTTTTTCCCCTTCTCTCCCCTGCCTGAACCACCTGATTTCGATGGTTGGTGACACTTTAAATTAAGATTTCCGGCCTGCACCAGAGCCTGATTTAATGAGACAGTTGTTGGATGTCATTTAATAAATCCCAATTGTGCATCAGGACTTGTTTGCCGCGCGGGACGTGATGGGCACAGCTTGGCTTTTCCCCTCAGCCAGGAGGGGATTTGGGATCCTTCGGCAGCTCCTTGGTCCACAATAAACATCCTTCCTCCTCCCTTCTTGCTCCACCGCCCCAGGATTCCCCATTCCCACTTCCTGAAGGACCAGGAGGGAGAGTTTAGGAGTGGGTGACCACTCCAGGGTGTGTCAGGGCTGTTCTTGGAGGAGAAAATCCCATAAATTCTGGGTGTTCCTCAAAGCTTGTGCCTGCTGGATTTTTGGAAGGGATTTTAATGATCTCTCTGTTTTATCTACAGCACTTTTGGCCCCGTTTTTTGTCATTCTTAGGGTTGGACCAGGCTTGGCTTCTGCTGTCTTGGCTTTGCAGGGAAAGGCTCAGGAATCCAGGGCTTTCTTCCTCTTTTTTTCTGGATTTGCTTCCTTGGGAAGGGCACAGCCAGAGAGCCAGGCCCAAGGGGAGAAGGTCAGGCCCCAGATGTGAGAACTCTGGTGTTTTTGGGGGGGAGGGTTGCTCCCCTTTGTGTGCAGGTGACACAAATAAACAGAGGCAGAATGACCTCGTCAGGAACGGCCGGGTGCTGCTGTGCACCTGTAACCCTCATCCCAGAGGAAAAGGGATAACAGGGACGGCTGTGGGTGATGGAAACAGCAAAACGGGGTCCTTGCATTCAGCGCTCCCTGGAGAGTTTGCTTTTCCCTCTTTGTGAACAAAAGGACAGAAACCATCACAAGTGCATTGTTAATTCCATTGTGCCTTGCCCCGAATTGCGGCGTTTTGCCTCATTTCGGCTTCTGCCTCCAAAGTTTGTGTTTGCACTCAAATCCCTCAGCCCTTCCCGTTTCCATGGATGCCGATGGAAAGGCTTTTTTCCTCTACAAGAAAATGTTGTTTATCTTTCCCGCAGCGTTTATCCGTCACCTGCTGACCCTTTGTCAACCTTTTCCAGGAGGAGCTGGGATTTCAAGCAGGAGCTTCTCTTTATGGGGCTGCTGGGTGTGGGTTGAAATCAGGGCCCGGCATAGAAATGTCACATTTTCTGTTCTCAGCTCCTCCTCCCCACCCCATTCCTGTGAATGGCACTGAAACAAAGCTGATAAAACCTTATCAAACCTTATCAAACCTTATCAAACTCCCTTACATCTCCCAGGGTGGGCCTAGAGAGACCCTGAACCACCCCGTGGTCTGAAGTTCTCATTGCTGGGCTTGACTTATCCCAAGACTGGCTGGAACGAGCCCGTCAGCATTTGGGATGCTCAAATTCCTGCTCCCCGATAAACTCCAGCACCAGCTCGAGTTTCAGCCTTTCTTGGGCTTGAGTTTTACCTTTTTTGGGCTGGAGTTTTACCATTTTTGGGCTCGAGTGTTGGCCTTTCTTGGGCTCAAGGTTTATGATTTTTTGACTCGAGTTTTAGCTTTTTCTGGGTTCGAGCTTTAAGTTTTCTTAGGCTTGCTTTTTTGCCTTTCTTGGGCTCAGGTTTTAGCTTTTATTTGGCTCGAGTTTTGGCCTTTCTTGGGCTCAAGTTTTACGTTTATTTGGACTCAAGTTTTAGCTTTTTTTTGGGCTTGAGTTTTAGCCTTTCTTGGGCTCAAGTCTTGGCCTTCCTTGGGCTTAAGTTTTATCTTTTATTTGGCTTGAGTTTTAACTTTTATTGGGCTTGAGTTTTGGCCTTTCTTGAGCTTGAGTTTTGGCCTTCCTGGGCTGGTTTTTTTTTGGGGAAAGGGATGAGCTGAGCCCTGCCACGCTTGCTGCTGGTGATGAACGCTTTAATCAGCTCAGAGCCTGCGGAAAAGGGCAGAATATTCCAGAACTGAGGCCGATTCCTGCTTCTGGCGGGACTTTGGACCGCGCGTGCTTTGTCCTGCTGGGGTTCGGGGGTTGCTCCCGCTCCAGAAGCTCCAGATTCCCTCTTTTTGTGTGGACAGGAGCTTTTTTCTCCTCCGCATAATGACCAGGGCAGAATTAATCAGGCGGGGCTTTACTGCCGCTGACCCGCGGGCACCCGCAAAGCCGCGGCAGCAGCTGGTCCATACATTAACTCCGCTCTGCCTTAATCTCGGGTTTAAGACCGGCTCGAAGCGAGGCGGGGACGGGAGCAGGCGGGACACGGAGATTTTCCCTGACAGGGCTCAGGGCAGGTAAAACCCAGGCTGGGCTCTGGTTTGGGGGGTTCAGCTCTTCCCCGGAGTCCCAAATTTTGTGCAAAGGCACCCGCAAAGCGCCGGCAGCAGCTGGTCCATGCATTAACTCCACGCTGCCTTAATCTCGGGTTTAAAACCGGCTCGTAGTGAGGCAGGAACAAGAGCAGATGGGACATGGAGATTTTCCTGACAGGGCTCAGGGCAGATAAAACCCGGGCTGGGCTCAGATTTAGGGAGTTCAGCTTTTCCCCAGAGCTCCAAACCCCATGCCAAGGTTCCGGTTCCTCGCTGAGCCGGAGGGTGGGAGCAGAGCTGGGATCCGAGCCCGGAGCGGGATGGGACCGGATGGGAGCGGGATGGGACCGAGATGGGAGCGGGATGGGAGAGAGATGGGAGCGGGATGGGACCGAGATGGGAGCGGGACGGGACCGAGATGGGAGCGGGATAGGACCGGATGGGAGCGGGATGGGACCGAGATGGGAGCGGGATGGGACCGGGATGTGATCGGGATAGGACCGAGATGGGAGCGGGATGGGACCGGATGGGAGCGGGATGGGACCGAGATGGGAGCGGGATAGGACCGGGATGTGATCGGGATAGGACCGGGATGGGACCGAGCAGCCGGGCCAGGGCCGCGGGCGGTGTCCCCGCTGCCGGCAGCGGAGGCGCGGTGACATGTGCCAGCTGTGCGCGGGTGTCCCCCGCTTGTCACTGCCCAGCGCCTGCCACAGCCAATCTGTGTCCTAATCGCCATCAATTAACACGAAACACTTTCGCCCCGCTCTCCCCCCGCCCCCGGCGCGGACACCCAGCCCGGAGCTGGGGATAAAGAGGGAAGAGCCCCCCCAGCCCCGACCCTCTCCCCCTTCACTTCCACTAACTCAGCGCAACCAATTAGGCATCTGACACCCGCGCGGGCTGACAAATTGTTTCTGTCATCTGCTCTCTGTCTTTCATTAAACGGGAGGCGGAGGGGGGCTCGCGAGGGGAGGGGGCGGGAGATGTGATCTCCCATGCTTAGCGAGGCCAGATACATTAATTACAAAACGGCCATTTGCGGCATGAAAATGCATTAATTAAATTTATGCAATCATTATCTTTAAATAGTCATATCTTTAAAATGATCAGCCCTTCCTGAGTCTTCCCTCTCCTCCGCTAAGTATCTCTAATCCCTTTTCCAGCCTTTATCTCGGGATCAGCAGAGCCTTGTGTGCTTTTAAACTTCTGCGGCAGGAGATACCTCCAAAACTCCGCTCGAGCCGTCGAGGGAGCGGCAGCCGCGCTCCTGCCCTTGGCACATCAGCCGGACGGGCAAAGAGCGAGGATTTGCCTTTTTTTTTTTTTTTTTTNTTTTTTTTTTTTTTTTTTTTTTTTGCAGGTTTAGAATCAAGATCTCCTCATTAAAATCTCGTGGCTCAGCCGGGGGTTGTGGGGTTAAGGAATGAAGTTCTCGCGTTTGTGCGCGGGGGCCAGGGATGCGCTGTGGGTCCTGCCCGATGGATGCGGGGCTGTTTTCCTTGGAAAAGGGTTGATTTCAATGAGGCAGCGCCCTGGCACAGGCGCGGCTCTGCCAGGAGCCAGCCGCCTTCCATCAGGGGATCTTCTTCCCTCAAAAAATCGCCTCGTTCGAGGCCATCGATGGCGTCCGTGAGGAAGAAAAAAAGGTTAAAAAAGAGGCATTTTGCTGCTCTGATGATCTAGATCGCTTCGTGGCGGCTTTGCTTTGTGATTCTAAAAGATACTTTCTTTCAGAGCACCTTCAGAGGTGGCCAAAAACTCAAATTGTGGCCGCAAAGGAGAGGGAAGGACAACGAGTGAGGCGTTAACCCAGAAGCTTCTGCTTTCCTCCTCGTTCCTCGCTTGTGCTTCCCCCGTTTGTGATGAGCACACAAATAAATAATCACCGGGAGTTCAGCGAGGTTTGCGCTGCCACCCCAGGTACGGTGGAGTCGAGATACCCGGAGAGGGATTAATCTCATCCCCTGCTTAAGTAAGCACCTCGAACTCGGCAGGAAAACTCCATCCGAACGGCTTTTGGAGAGCTGGAGGACTCGGGGAGGGATAGGATCTAAACCCCGCTCCCTCGGGGCTTTCTTAGCGCTGCGGGGGAAAGATTTGGTTCTGCTCTTTGTGTGCCTGCGCCGTTTTTAATCAATCCAGTCGGGTTTTATTCCCACCATCTGCAATTCCTGGTGGGGCAGTGCCCGGTCAGACGGGAGTGTTTGGACCCAAACCCCGCCTTGTGTTCGGAGTTTGGGATTAGGGACAGGTCCGTTTGAGGGGCAGGAATGAGCTCTGGGATTTCCGAAATAGCCTCTGGCAGTGCCTGTGCTGCCCAGAGATTCCCTCGGCCCCCCAGGTGTCCCCAGGCTCCTCTTTGGGAAGCAGGGGATGGAACCGGGGCTGTTGGGATCCGGCAGGGCGGGAGCAGCGTGAAGGTGGTGGCAAAGAGGGAGCACAAAGGGCTCCTTTTCCCTGGACCTTCCCTGGGAATGGCCCTTTATGAGGAGAAGGGAAAAGCCCGGCCAGGGACCAGAGCGGGGGAAGAGGTGTTGAGCTGGAACATCTGAGCTCCAGGGCCGGCGCTCCTTTATCTTGGATTTCAGCCAGGATCTCGCATCCTTCTCCGCTTTTCCCCACTGCATCCACCAGGCTCTGCTCCGTGGTGGACGCAGCTCCTTCATCCCTGATTCCCGGTTTTCTGTGAGGGTTTGGAGGGTCGTGTTTGGCACGAGCCAGCAGCTCCTGAAACCCCTCAGTGCTCCCCAGCAGCAGAGAGGGCTCCGGAGGGACAGCACGTGGGGCTGTGCGGGGCTGGGAAAGGCATTTCCTTGGATTCGGGAGCTGGGATTTTCCTTTGGATGAAGGAAAAAGAGGCCTTGACTTTAAAAATCCCCCCCCGTGGCAGCCTCAGAAAACCCAACCGGAGCCGAGGCGCTGCCAGGATCTCCCGGGATCCTGCTCAGTCTTTGGGGTGGGCTGGGAAGAGAAACCCTCCCCTCTAGAAACGCCGGGAATGGGGAAAGCAGGCAAACCGCGAGCTCAGCGCCTCTGATCTTCCCTTTCTTTGGCCAGCTCGGCTTGTTCAGCGCTCGGTGCGCGGCCAGTGCTGCACTTGCTGGACTCAGCAGTGAGATTTCATCTCCCCGTGACCTCTCCCGGCCGGCGCTGGAGCCCCGCGGGCAGCGGCCGGGCTGGGCGGGTGTCTCTTACACCGCGCTTAAGCCGGGTTTAACTGATTACAGCCTTGGATTGATCACAGGCAGCGGGGGAGGCAGAGAGGAGCCCGGGGCAGGGCTGGGGCTATTGATGCCTTTTGGAGCTCCCTAA
>WAAE01001772.1:0-11762 GCA_013400495.1 Nicator chloris | reverse complement strand
CTTTGTCTTGCAGGGTATGATTGCAACATTTCCATTTATAGCAAGGACTTCCTCATCTTCTGTTGACTAAATTGTTTTGGAAGCCTTCCTCGGGAACATAAGCACTGATAAATAACAATCTTTACCAGCTGCAGTCTGCCAGTCCCAGCCCCAAGTCCTCCCTTACCTCAAAGGATTTCACTCAAAAAATAAATAGCAGTGGAACTTGTCGTTTCCTCCGAAGTAATTTTGGAGTTTATAATGTTTTTCCTCCAGCAAAAATCAGTGAAGCAGAATTTCAGATTTAGAGGAATAGCTATTTTTAAAATAGATTTCTTCATGCTATAATATGTTTTAATAAAATATCACTATCAAAAGATCAGAGAGTGCTTTTCCTTAGCTGAGGTAGAGAGCCATTTGGGAGCCAGGGCAGGCTGCAGGTTGTGCCTGAACTTGGTGCAGGATACAGTCAGGACATTTCTTTGTTAATTCAGGTATTCTTCCACAACAGCTTTCATTTTTAACACAGGAATTTTCCTGTAAAGTCTTTCCTTGCTTGCTCTCTTTGAGATTCAAATTTCTAAAGAAGAGTGAAGTAACTCAATATTTTAGTTGTATTATTTCTCTACATTGCTTTTATCTTGATTTCCTACACACATTATGAGGCAGTCCAGAGAGGGGTAGGAATCTGAAGTTTGAGTTATAGATTATTGGCAAGTCCAAAGTGTCAATTATCCAGGTTTTGTAATGTCAGATTTGTATCTTCATTGTGTCTTTTCTAAAGTTTGGCTTGTTTTATAGCTTTTACAGTTGTGGGGGGAAAATAGCCAGATGTAATTCTTTCGCGCTGTTAGGCAAAAAGTGAAGTAGTGCAAGTCAGGAAGTGCTTCCAACAAATGTCAGAGGAAAAAAAGCAAAATACAATACTTTCAATCCAATACATTTCCAAAATGCACTACAATAAGGTGTTTGTTATCATTCCCATCAATCTGTTGTGGGTTTTGTGGGTTGGGTTGTTTGTTTGTTTGTTTGTTNTCTTTCAATCCAATACATTTCCAAAATGCACTACAATAAGGTGTTTGTTATCATTCCTATCAATCTCTCTTTTTTTTTTTTTTTTTTTTTATGTCTCTACAGCAGTATTGAGCTTTGAAGTGCCAGCATGGGGATATTTTATGATTCATGAAATAATTATGTTTGCATTTACCATATACAAATTCCAGCAGCCTACAGAAGTGGTGGGTTAATCAATGTCTTCTGCAGGTTCTCACTCTTCTTCTAGCTTGGGCAACAAGCGGAACAACACTTTTTGCACAGAATTACTAATCACAACAGATAACTACTTCCACCACTGTAGACTGTGTATTCTCCAGGCTGAACAATTTGTCATTGCACGCTTATGCTTTTGTTCCCTGCTGGCAAATGTTTCTAACTCCTTTCACATGACTGCAGGGCAGCTTTCAGAACATGACAGGAATTTTAAAACACTAATAGTAATTCTCAACCGCTGCCGTGACGGATTTCTTCAGCCCGACCAGCTCCCGGCACCGGGCGACATGGGTGAGCTGTCCCCAGAAAGCCAGGCAGTCCCAGGTACAGCTGGGGCACTGGCTCCACGACACCAGTTGTTACAGCAGCGAGGACAGAGACAAGGAATGAGGCAGAGGTCCCTTGTGTGAGGTTCAAAGCTGTTCATTCCCTGGAGAGGTCAGTGACAAAAGACCTCTAACACAGACAAACACAAGGTTATATACGGAGGGTGCGGTCCTTACAACCAACAAGGGAAAGCCAGGGAAAGAACATAAGGCAGGAAAGGAAAGGAAAGAATATAAGGCAGGAAAGGAAAGAACATTATATAGATCAATGAGAAGTACAAAGGCAGGGGAGTAACACAAGCAAACCAATGAGGCTTCAAAATAGGAAAAGATTGACAACTAAGAGGGTGGAGGAACCAGGAACGTTCTGGAATAAGGGGGAGGTACAAGGTATGAGGGACAACTGGATAGGAGGGTACAACTTAAACTGAACCAACGCTACAGAGAACAGAGGGGTGGGCAGAACAAACCACTGGGAGTAACAAAACAATAATAAAAACACACGGGAACACTCAACTTGAGTAAAATCAGCTTACTTTTAACTCATAAAACTGGTGTTACAGGTCTTTCTCATCACCAAGAGGAAATGGGAGTTCAACACTGCCGGGAATGCAGATAAATAACATCACTTTCATCTTCCTTTCCTTTCCCACAGGTGGGAATGAACAGGGAACAAGTGCCAGCAGAGGAAACTCCATCAGCCAACACAGTTCAGCCAAGATGCAGAAGTGGCCTGTGCCAGATGGAGGGATTATATATACAATTTCCTCTGGAGCAATAGGGAGAGCAGTGGCTCTTGATGAAGCAGTGGAGCCTTGCAATACAGCACTGCACTCCTCGTTTGCTCACTGCACATGGCATAATCCTTACACTGGTTTGATACCTGGGAATTTCTTCCTGTAGTGACAAAAGCAGTGCACCTTTGCTTTTTTATAATTAGCAGTAAGGACAGAAAATGTGGAATTCTAGAAAATCCTGTATGTCTTAATAAGTTATCATTTATCACTACAATATCAAAACAAGATATGAACTTCTGTTGTGTATTATTTTTTCCTATCACAAAAAGAAAGGTAATAAAGGCTGGATTTTGCTCGCCTCTTGCAAACACTCTTGCTGATCTCTGCAGCACTGCTCTTTTGAAAGAGCAGTGGGATCTGATCAAAGTTGAGTGTGCCACAACCTGGCCATAGCCTGGCAGAAGAGCTGCCTCTGACCACCCCTAACATCACAAAACCAGTGAAAGCTACTGTGTGCTCTTATTCTCCACAATGTGAGCTGCTAAATGGGCTTTCTGCAGCAGTCGATAGTTCTTATATCAAAGCAATCGGTCTTTAGGGTTCACTCCCAATTAGAGATCACAATGAATATAAAATAAATTATTGATTGATGTCAGGAAATACATTAAAAACCCATCTCCAAGCAAGAGCAGCTCAATGGCTCCAAGTGGAGCAAATTTAGTGACTGTCAGTGGTGCGGAATGACTCCATCAGCTGAGCTCACCCACCAGTAAAGCATCTTAGTAAACCTTCTGAGCCATGCCAAAATATGGACAGGAGAACAACACAGGACTACCCAGTGGCCATTTCCCAAAACAATGCTTCAAAAAAAAGTTTCACATTGCCACAGGATAAAATGTAGTGCTTCATCATGATATTCCCGAAGGCAAGGGAATCTGCCCTGAGGCAGATTCAGGCACCTCTAGTAAGGCTGACCAGCACTGCAGCAATAAAAGTGAAGGGTTTCTTTCTATAGAGATAAACAAAATGTTGTGAAATGTGCTTGCACCACTGAGATGCTGCAGTGTGCACAGCATCAGCAGAACCCAGTGACACCAGCTATCTCATTACAAGGTATTTTACTGCAGTACCTGCATGGGTATAAATCCTAAGTTTTGAGCCATGACTGCAGTGTAAGTCTGTGTCTTTATTTCTCTGTGCAGCACAAGGATGACTGCAGAGAGAAAAAAAAGATGTTCCGTCCAATACTTTTTCTACAGGGGAACATTTTAGCCATTGCATCTTGAATAGGTAACACCAAGATCTTTTACAGCAGGGAGAGCAGTAGCAACTGATCCTGAGTAAATGGCATAAGGAAAGTAAAATTCATGAACAAAAGTGCAACACAACACATACTGGAAAACAAACAGGCTGAGTTCCTTGAAAGCTTCACAGCCTAGCTTCTGAACAGACCATGCAAGGTCTGCCCGGGAATGTCTATGCTGACCAAGATTTACTCTTCAGGCGCTTTCAAAGGTGAGCTTCATTTAGACAAGGATATTTGATCATAAACAACAATTATCAGAGTGCAGTATCATGGTTTCACTACTTCTAGTCCATCTTCTTTACAGCATAATGCCATGTAGAAGTTTCATGAATCTGCATATACATGTTCTGTATCCCTCAATAGGTTATCCTAAATTTTGTGTATGAGAAAGAGAGGACACAGCAAAGAGTATCAATACTGACAGAAACCTGGATTACCATCAGCTCTCCTGGCTGTGCCCCAACCTCGATAAAACCCTGCTGATTGTAGCGGGGGCAGTGGGGACATACTATTTTCATATCAAAGCTTGATTCTCTATGTTATGGCAGAAGTTCTCAGCAGTGTGTCTCCCTTCAAGGAGACCAAACGAATTAGCATAAAGCGGGGGTTGTAAATAACAGGTCACCAATATTGGCAGGGAAATTATAGGTGTTTGGCAGCAGGATAAATAGTGGAGGTGAACCCAGCCAACTGCTTCTGAACCTCCTTATTTACTGCTAGCCCCCATCTGCAGTCTCTGATGGCTTTAAACATTGCCCTTGAAGAACGGGATGATCTCACAGACCTCACAGAGCATCTGTCCATAGGGTGTAGTGGCAAACCCTTACACCAAACAGGGAAATGCAGTATCAAGAGCATTACAATAAGATGGGGTATCTGTGTCAGTGAAGCTGCACTTCATTTGCCTCAACACATCATTGAAAATTATTTCCATGAATCTATATAGAAAGTGCTTTCAAAATATCCTTGAAATGCTCCTGGAAATAGTTGTGACTGTCTAACAGGCAAGCACAGCAAGTACTCCTCTTTGTGCCAGTAAAACCAGAGGCACAGGAGCGAGTCCTGAGTGACTTCTCCAGGGTTTTGTTGTCTGGGCTCTGTGACAGAGCCTGCACAGCTAGGAATTTGTGAAGCTTTACGAGGCTGATACTCCGTTTTCTTTCAAGTGCCCCAGATATCTGCTCTCTAGCAATCCCCTCAGTGCCAGGGAGAGATCCTTAGAGAAGCTCTAATCCAGGTGGTTGGGCAGAGAGGGGGAAAGAAAACTGGTTCTTCATTTCCCTTCAGGAGCAGAGTTTGCAACACACACAGTCCACAGGCTATACCTTGCAGGCTGTCCTGTCTAGTCCATGATTAAGGATGCAGTTAGTGATCTTTTGCCATTGAATAGCTGAGCAGGATGATTTGATCCCTCAGGAAGGTCCCGGGTGCCTTCCTGAGGACGTTGAACACTCTGACATGTCTGGATGTATTTTATCACACCCATTTAACACTCTGCCTCCCCTTCCCGCCTTGGCACACTTGCCACTACCTGGCAGAGGGGCTCTTGTTTCTTTCTACTCACATGTCCTGGGCATCCCAGCAACAGTCAATTTTCCTTGTGTGAGCAGATGTGAAGCCAGGGGAAAACAGCAACTGCAGTGCACAGTTCAATCCTGCTGGGATGTTCAGAGCCATCCTGGGCCATGCAGGGATGCCCAATAACTTTGGGGGTTGGGTTTGGTTTTGCCTTATTTTTTTTTTTTTTTTTAATTCAGGGAGGAATTTAGAGCATATTTTCATATTAATTTTAGTATACGTGTAATATTTTTTATATTCAACTTAATTTCCTGGCCAGTCCATGTGTTCCAGTGGGGGGTTGTGCCTTCTCTCTCCTGGCAGAGAGCCAGTTTATTAAAAGATGAAATGAGGATTCTCATTAAATGAGAAAAATCATGTCCATCCTCAGAGCTTCTCTGTCTCAAGGCACCATTCCAGAGCTGCTTAACCCCTTCTTTAGTCTCCTTGCATGAACTCTTTGTGTGTGGTAGCCCAGAGGCAGTTCCAAGTACCATGGGCTTTTCAGGAGAAAAAAGACATGGAGGTACTTCCAGTGACTATTTTTTTCATCAGCAGACTTAGCATTAAAATGCACATTTCTGAATGTAGCAATTTTTAATGTTCCCACCACATTATCTCCCAGGTTGCCTGAAAAAAAATTTCTGCTTCTGCCTCACCACATCTTTCCTAGTTGCCTGTGGTGCTGCTGATGCCCAGGAATGCAGCAGGTATGCTGGATGCTTCCTGCTTTTTACTGTTCAGCTCCTGAGGGGTAGTGAGGAATTACACTTCAATACAGTGGATCTGAATTTTAATTGAATTGTAGCCTGCAGCTAAGTGGAAAGACATTAAAATTAAATTTCAGTGTTTCACTCTAGAATTGATGTTCCACCATACCTCTGAAATATCTGGTCAACTCTCTCCCCTGTCTCTGTCTTCACCCATAGCTCTGGGAGACCCTGCCAGCAGCCTGGTACAACTTCCCAGGCAGGTCACAAGAAGTGGACCCTGTCCCAGTGACACATGTTCAAACCACTGCCTGATGCTGGCAGTCATGGCCCACATGCATTTCCTATATTTTAATGAGGATAACATAAGGACAAGGTTTTCCAGCCCTGAGTCTAACAAGGGATTGTGGCAGTGCAACCCAGATCTACAAGAAAGCCTGGGTTTTGCAATGTCACTCCATTGTGGTGCTGCCAAATGGAAAGTAAGTGTCAGAAAAAAAAAAGATAATTGATTCACCCATCCCTTTGCCTTGGGGTTTTTGGGCATGCAGTACCCCAGAGAAAAGAGCAGCGAGGATGCTTTGTGATACCTCCCTGACATCTTGCTGATACCTGAGAGGTTCTGGTGACTGTGGGTATCAGTGGAGAA
The DNA here is from genome assembly GCA_013400495.1 of Nicator chloris. Taxonomy (NCBI): domain Eukaryota; kingdom Metazoa; phylum Chordata; class Aves; order Passeriformes; family Pycnonotidae; genus Nicator; species Nicator chloris. The sequence continues at coordinate 5,229 of WAAE01001772.1, read as the reverse complement.
CCTGGTCTCTCCCAAACAGCAATTTAATACAAACTTCTGCTACAGCAACTGCATCCACCGATCCAGGAGTGATTTAGTTCTCCCCATGACTGCCGTTGTTCTCAGCTACTCTGTGTAACATAAACATGGAAAACGGGCAGAGGAGAGTTGTAAAAGTTGCTGTTTTAGCTGGAACAACATAAGAACGGGAGAAAACACAATCAGAAACATGAAGCAGCTATAAGTAAACAGGCACACCCTTGCAAAAATGGAGATCCAACAAGTATTTGAATATACTGACCCCTGAAATCAAAATGTTAAAAATAGTCTCTAGATTTTGTTTTTCAGAAAAGGAGAGTACCCCATTGCCAGAAGATTCCTGTAGTATTTGAGAGGTCACTGTCATACCTACCAGCTGATGTGAACCTGCTGCTCACCAGGAGCAGCAGGGGATATTTGGGCTTTGCAGAAGCTGCTTCCCACAAGGTGTAATTGCAGTCTCCACATCTGCCCCAGCTCCATCCCTGTCCCCTCAAGCAGGAGGAGAGGGCCTTTCTCCTGCACCCCCAGCTGCATGTAACAGCAGGTGAGGAGGAGGAGGAGGAGGAAGGGCTCTGACAGCTATCCTCATGGCCTGGGAGGAACAGTCACATTTCCCTGTGGAAAAAGTCAAGGTTTTATCCCAAAGCTTTGAAACCATCTGCAGACCAGGGATGTTGCCCTCTGACCAGGCTTTGTTTGTATTACTTGTCCATGTGAAATTGTGAGAGTGGGTGCAACACTGCAGCACAACACAGCTGCCCTGTCACTTCCCCTGCCATGCAGGGCTGCTGCTCTGTGGGGACTGACTTCTCTTTTTCCAGACAGTTCCACTGCCCATCACCATCAGTTAGCCCAGCACACTTCTTCTCCATTTGCATTTGAAGACCATATCTGCTAATTTAGACTTGAAGTTTGGGTTATCTGTGCAAAATGTGTTGGTTCTTCCAGCTCTATCAACGTCACAGAAGAAATTGTGTCTTCATGAAATGCTTCTATCCTCAAACACCACAGGTCCAGCAGTGCCATTGCTAAACATTTTCTAGCCGTTTTTCTGGTTTTCCTGGGGTTTTTTTTTCTGTTTTCCAGTTTCCTGGTTTAAAGAAGGTCATAACAGTATAAAAATTAACTTTATATTAAAGAGCAAAACTTGCTCAGTATGTTGTGCTTCACTGTTGGAACAGAAACCATTTTTCCAGTTGCTGGGTGAGCATCAAGAAACTTTATAGACTATGCTAAGGCCTCCATGAGGGACATTAATAATTCTTTCTGCTCCTTCTTCTACAGCCTTGGCCCGTAAAAGGACATTAAAAAAATAATTTCTACAAAAGCTTTTAGTTTCTATGTCATGGCTTCAGCTTTTGGGGCTATGCTCTCAAATAGGCATTACTTACAATTTTTAAAAGAAAATGGAGTTAAAAGTGCACAGTCCAACAAGTAGGACAGATGTGGCCAACAGAAGCAGAGAGAAAGCTATGGAGGAAAATGCAGCATGTAGTGTGTCAGCCTTGAGATTCTGACCTGGACTATGCTTTGATCTCTGCTCCCTCTGTCCTTTTCATCTCATGCATGGCTAAGCCAATGGCCTCAGGCATCAACGTGATCCTGCTCTACAGCCATCCACCAGCACTGAGCTCCGTCCATACTGGGAGGTTGTATTAATTTGAAGTGTTTCAAGTTGCTCACACATTTTCACATCTCTGTTCCAAGCATTTACCCCACTTTGAAGAGAATGGAGCATTGCAGGGCTGAGCTCTGTTGCTTTGGGCATCTGCATGGGGCTCACAGAGACTCCAGGGAAGAGTGGTCCCTCCTCATCCCCATCAGCTCTAAACTGAGATTCATTTGAAAGTACGGGTACCATCACAGAATGTAATTGTGTTTACAAGCATGAATGAAACTCATCAGTTTTGCTTATTATTTCAATTTGTTTGGTTTTTGCTTGCTTAATGCTCCAAAACTATTGTCTCTGCCGCCAAAGAGACAAAGCTGTTGCTCTGTTCTCAGCCACAGTTGTTTATATCTTGTAGTAACACTCCTCAGGATACAAGGAAGGGTATGAAACCGATAGTGTAAAATTAGGACAAAGACACAACCTTCGGGGGCCTTTCTGCTTAAAAGCTGTCACTAACATTAACACCTCACTTTTGTTTTCTCTGCTGGATTGCTCCCCTGCAATCCCCTCAGCCAGATAGCCTTTAATTGTTTATTTGAGCTTAATTTAGAGCAAAAGCAGTCCATTCTTTGGGGACATCCATCCCACTTTCAGCACTAGACAGTGCTGACACCTCTGAGAGCCCAGTGATAACAAACCGTTTAAGAGCCTCTAAATGTTGAGGAAAGCAGAGCCAGCACCGGTCAGGTCACACCCAGCGCTGCCTACATTGCAGTTCTCCCTGTGTGGCCACTATGGGTTGGACATATCGCAGCCTGCTGGCCGGTCTCCCGTTGTTGCGGAGGCATCCCCAAGGGAGCAAGAGGCTGATGGAAATCCAGACACATCTGAGCACTTGGCAGGTACTTACTGTGCCTTTTGAAATGTCTCCTCTAACTTGGAAATCACAGCTTGTCTTTTCAGGAGTTTGTTGAGATACTGTTTTTCTGCCCCTTGGATGTTTTTCCCTTAACGATTCCCTAAGGAGAATTGACTGACAAAAATAAGTACTTAGGAATTTTTTGGAAATCGGATGTGAATGGGATTCCCTTAACTCTCCACTGCCAAAATACAGGTAATTGTAGCATATATAGAGTTCCTTGTACACACTGGTATCCAGATGATTTTCTAATTGTTTCCCTTGCTATTAGCCTGTCTGCAAAGGATTCACAAACAACATTAGAGGTCCCACCCCTTCACAAAAAGTCTGTCCTAAAAATTACTCGTAACCAGATGTGCCACAGTATGTTACACACACACTGTGCTATTTTTATCCCTCCCTGTTTTCGTCAGTGATTAAAGCCTTCATGATCTAACCCAGCACTTTGACTGGGCTTCTGCTGTTCCACACCGCAGCTCAGTGCTCCATCCCACGTTAATCTCTCCGTGATTGCAGAGAGATGCTGCCCCAGACTCTCTGGGAGACAGAGCTGTGCTTTGAGTGCAGCCGCCACTGCCTTCAGTGGGTTTTGTTTTGAGCGGTGTCTCCTCTGGGTAGGGATCAGCTGTCTGGGGTGGTCTTCCAGGTCCCTCTGGGCCCAAAGGAAGACAGTTCAGGCCAGGAGATACATGGGGATGTTCGCAGCCCACCCTTGCTTTGTGCCTGCATGCCAGTTGTGCCCCCAACATTACTTACTGGCCAAACAGCTCTGCAGCTGCTGGGAGAGTGAACCTCACATCATGCCCTTCCTCTCTTTCCTACTGTTCTCCCTTCGGAATATATGCAAAGGTGGATTGAAATTGTACATGGTTTAAAAAAATAATTACATTACGTGATAAATTAATCAGAAAAACGTGAATTAAAACTCCCACCGTATTGCGTAGGATTTTTAGAAAAAAAAACAAACACATTAAAAAAGACCCCAAACAGCTGTCCATATTTCAAACCCCAATGCCTGTGACCAGGATCAGGGAGCGGGGCTGTGCCTGTGTGTTTCCCGGTGCATTCCCTGTGCCCGCAAGCTGCACGCCTGGGGCTGGCAAGCCGCTCCTTGGACCCACCTGCAATTCCCTGGCTTCTCCCAGCGCTTAGAGCTGCTGCCTCAGCACCCACAGCAGGAGGGAGAGCATTGGATCTAGATAAGAAATATGCCTTGTTCAACAAACATTTGGCTAGAAATGCAGACAGCGTAATCAAGATACTCATCTGCTTCAGAAAAGGCTTCTGAGGAGTTAAGTTCCGCCCTTGCTACTGTCATATATCCAATTATAATTCAGCTACCTCCCCCTGGGAATTAGCATAGAAGCTAATCACTATGTAAACTGCAGAATGTGTGGGAAACTCTCTTTTATCAGCACCAGTGTTACCCCTGGGAATGGGAGGGTTCAGGCACCAGTATGCTCCCTGCAGCAATTCCGTCTGCTATTCCTGGATGCTGGATGTTTGGGGTTTTTCCATATTCCAAGCCCTGTGAGGTGGACACCACTGTCCCCTGACATGGCTGTGGATTAAGGCCAGGTCTGCTTCTCACTGTGGGTGGGGGGAAAAGATGCCAAGGCTTGTGGTACCTGAGAACCTTGCAGGGAGTGACACAGGGATGTACAAGGAGCCAAACTGGGAGGAAAGCTCCAACCACCAGGGCTGACCTGCTCCTGGTGCACTTTGGGACACATACACACGTACACCACACCTCCCACCCAGAAGGGCAGATTAATGCACCTGAGCATCACCAGAGCTTCTGTAATCTCATCTGCCAGGGGCCGGGGCAAGCTTTTGCTCAGTAGATAAAGATGAGTCATTCCCCTTCAGAGCAGCAGCCTCCAAGCTACCAGACAGGGTTCACTTTTTTGGGGTTTTGTTTTTGGATATTTTGTTGTTTTGGGTTTTTTTTTTTTTCCCCTTCTAATCATGTTGAGTTTTTACTTGCTCTTAAAAGGTACAGTTGCAAGAGTACAAAACAAATCTACACATATGTGAGAAGATGGTGCAACACCATTTTGACCAAGCCCTTGGAAGTCACCATTTCTGTTCCAGAGCAGTGCTGAAAAGTTTTGTCATTTCCCAGTTTAATCATTCTTTCTCTTTAATTTAACATTTAACAAAGGCACAAGACGTGCCCAGTGACCTGTGCCCACCACTGCTCAGCTTTGCTGAGCAAAGAGCTGCCCAAGCTTCATGCCCTGAGACGGCTCTCAGCTCCCATGAGGCTGTTCAGGCTGAACCAACAAACTGGGGCTTGAGCTTTGCTGATGGACAGTGAGGCCCAGAGTATGGTAGCATTGGGGATGGATGGGTGTCAGGATATCTGGAAGGACATTTGGAAGAGGGTATGGGCACCTTTGTACACCGTTACACTAGAAAAAATCTGTGGGTCATGGTCTGTGATTCCTGAAGTCACCCTGCAGAGCTGCCATTGTCTTTCTACAGCCAGGTATAATTTGTGGTTTCTTGTTGCTAGTATTGGCCCGGAGTAAATAAACAGCAAAAGTCCCATTAGCATTTTCCCACAGCAACCTCCTCGGAGCCAGGACTGTGGTGTTATCTGCACTGGAGCAGCAGCCAGTTCCTCAGCCAGAGTCCTGATGTTCCCCTTGATTAGGGCCATGGTGCTGTACCA
>WAAE01001771.1:0-50992 GCA_013400495.1 Nicator chloris | reverse complement strand
TTTTTTTTTTTTTTTAATTTATGATGCAGTAGCTTGGAAAAAAAAAAAGAAAAAATTCTCTAAACCAAAGAATGTATCAGAGGAAGGAGGTGCCTTCATCTTTTCAGCCCAGCTGCAGGAGGAAAGGTATCTCTGCCTGTATCAAACATATGCATGTCCATGTTTATATTCTTAATGGCATTAGATAAGTAATAATATTATGTGAAATGCACTATATAATATAGAGGATACAATCTATACACACCTAATGCAGTTGCCAAAATTAATGTCAATAAACATCAATATATAAAAAATTTCCTTATTCTTGAAATCCTGCACCTATAATGGATTTCGCTGGAGTTTTAGTTAGAGTGTGCTGCATTTTTCAATCTAAAATGCACTTCTATTAATATTGAATCAGGGACTATTTGTCACAAAGCAGTCAGGATAGCTATAACTGTTTATTATATTTGTGGTATTGTGGCTCATAAAAAAAATAGTTAACATCAAGTCAGGATAATATTTAGAAATGAGATTATTCATTAGAAATCTGCAGAATGATTTAAATCCCTGAGAGTGTAAATTCTAGGTCAGAGCTCTCACCAGAACTCACTTAACTCATTTTGGCAATTGAAAAGGGGGATGTCTCTTGCAGCTGCTTGTCCACACACCTTTGGTGAGACACAGAGATCTCCAGAGCAAATTCTGCTGCATCCTTCCTGTGGTGATAATGTAAAAATTAATTTGCAAGGCTACATTAGATGAGGTATCTCACTTCCAGAGTGTCCAACTGAGGTCAGAAAAATCCTGCCCAAATCAGAAAAATAAAAAACCAAATACCAAAACACTGAACTCCCTCAAGTTTTAATTCCTATCTAAAGAAACTATTTAAAGTCATAACCATTTGCTCTCAAAAAAGTAGTTGAATTTATGTATCTGGAGTTCAGTTTTCTCAGCATTTACTCTGTATTTACTGTGAGTCTGCCACAGTTTGCAGAACTACCATTTTCCATGGCCATTTATGGAAATATGTGGAAATCTTTCTTAAGAATAAATTTTCTTAAGAATAAATAATTAAAAAGGAAAAAGAAGCTTTACAATCCATCTGACCTTATTGCCTCCTGGAGTTCCTGTGAGCTGAGGAATATTTCTGCTTTGTTTAGGAGTCTTAGACTTTAACTATTTAAAGTTCCAGTCAAACAGATCCATGGAAAAAGGACAATAGAGTTAGATGAATGCCAAAGTAAACCAAAAATATTTTAGTATTGAAAACACTATAGAAATGAAATTATGCTGAAGAGAAAAAAAGTTAAACATACTTCTGAACATTTTAAATATTTTAAATATCTATAAATATTCATTATGCATCCATCCCCAACACATGTTTTAAACCCAAAGTCTCTCCTTTCATTAAGTGAATGTTACTGGAGATAAAAGTATGCTTAAAAGGAACAGGACAATTATCATTGGACCAGCTGTGGTGATAAATCACGGCCAGGCAGAGAGATTAGGTTCCAAAAATGGAAATAAATGCACATTCACACTGGAGTTCCAACAGAGGCAGAGAACAGAGGTTTGAAAACCAGTGCAGCAGCTAAAGAACAGAAAAGAGAATTGCAAAATGATGGACAGATTTTACTTCAGGCTGCTTTGGACTTTGACTTTTTTGCAAACAGAAAGAGAGGACAACACTTTAAATTAATTAGTCCTTTAAATTACAATAACAGCTCAGGACTCCAGGCTATGCACTGTGAATCCCTTTCTTGTGCCATGGTTGGTTTTTTTTTCTTTTTTTGCTTTCCTGCCAACCATTGTCTCTTGTGTGAAAGTAATTTGCTGGCAGAGCCCTTTGTTCTCTGTTAGAAAACTTCCTAACCCAGGGACAAGTTTCTGAGCAATCACCACTTAGTAAACTTTTCACCACTTTTGCAATACTGATTAATAGTATGATATTTGTAAAAAGAAAAAAAAGCCAAACACAAACCCCAGACCCTTGATAGAAACAGCAACACGGCTGCTAGTTATGGTGGGAAATCATGGGAATTTTTCTTAAAATCATTATTTTTCCTAAACTGCTTCTTCTCTGCCAACCTTTCCACTTCCCATGAGCTCTTTTAACCTTTTTCATGGTGATTCCTGGCTTGTATTTGATAAGGTGCAGTTTATTTGATGTTCACATTATCTAGAGCAAACTGTGGTCACAGTATGTGTAAAGTAGGTACTGCAAGGCACAGAGCTGTCCAAATAATGATCATCTCTACATCAAAGAAACAACAACAGTCAACAAATAAAGTGGGATAAAGAATTTGTGGATTTGGTCCACTGGATCTTCCAAAAGAGGCAGCCAACAAATGCAGAAGTTTGTGCCAAAGGGCACAAAGAAGGGGGAAATCTTTGATTGATTGTGGTGGCTGTGCTGAAAGACCAGGAAAGAAAATATCATGCCTGCCTTCGAAGAGGAGGACCCAGGGAACAACAGGCTGGTCAGCCTCACCCTGGTTCCTGGGAATGTGGTGGAGAAATTGATCCTGAAAAGCATTTCAGGCAGACTAGAGGAGGCAGAAATGGCTGGGGGAGAGCACGGCTTCACCAAGGAGAGGTCATGCTTGACCAACTTGATAAAGCTCTGTGATGAAGTGACTGACCCAGGAAGTGAGGGGAGAACAGTGAACAGATGAGGGGAGAGGAGAGGATTGTGCCTACCTGGGTTTCAGGAAGGGCACTGACTGTCTCACCCAGATCCTCCCAGTAAAAGTGTTGATGCATGGGCAGAGAGGTGGATTGGAAACTGGCTGAATGGACACGGAGGGTGCTGGATCTCAGGTCTCACTGGATCTCAGGGTCAATAGGGGCTCCAATCCTGTTTAGCAGCTTCATTAGTTACCTGGATGATGAAGAAGAGTGCCCAGTCAGCAAGTTCAACAATGACACCAAACTGTGGAGTTCAATATTTAGTTTCTAATCACATCTAATAATAAATACCTAGAGAAACATAAATAAAGTTACATTTGCCTCCATACTGTGGCAGTTTCTTGATACCTGCAACTACGACATTGCTTATTTTGGTGAAATTCAGATGTCCAGATTTCCTTTAAATCTGGCCTTCATTGATTTGTTGAGAAAGGACTTTCTGTAAGGCAGGACCATGAGCTGGAAAGGCTCAAAGTGACACAGTGCAGATTTATCAACTCACCTCCACTTCTGGGGATCTCCATCATTTTTGGGATCACTGTGACAACTGACAAGTTTAGCAAGTGCCAGAGAAGCAAATGACTTTGAAGAAAAACTCAGCTGGAAAAGTACTTTTAAAACTCTCTTGGCACTTGGATTTCAAAGTAACAAGTTTTATTAAGACACAGTGAAATGCTGTCACAGAGGATTAAAAATAAATAGCAGTTTTCATCAATACAGTACTCTGATTCAGAAGTTATGATTCAGATGGACTGATGTTTCTTTTCTAGAACCTAATCGCTATCATTAATGCTAACAATGATAATTAACAAGCAATTTTCTCATCTATCTAATAGATTTTTTTTGCTGCATTTGGAAATACTGTGAAAAAATCAATCTAGTTTTTGAAAACAGACAAAGGTCATCTGAAACTCAAAAACACATATTTAATCAGAGTATTTTGGATTTTTGTCCTGATCAGACATTTTTAAAACACTTGATAGTATTAAAGGCTTATGATAAGCACCTTAAATGTTGTGGCAAGATGGATTGGATCCTGAATATTATATTAGGCATGTGATAAGTCAATAAATAAATATATTAAGAAATATAATCAAGCAAATGTTACTGTAAGAAAAAGAGATGTTGAGCAGCTTTTTAAAGAAGTACAGGCTGCTGTTTTCTTTACAGTAAAAAACACTAAGCAATATTTTTTCACATCAAAGAATAAATTTCCAATTTCCAAACCAAATGGAAGCAATTCCAGGAGGTTCATTTTCTTATGTCAAGAATGGCTTGAAGTCTACCAAGTAAGTAATGCTTGAGTTCCTTTTCTATTTTCTTGATATGGGAAGGACCCTCCATTTGCCATACTTTAATATCTCTCTCTTCAGAGATTTGTTCCTGACATGGATAATGGAGTCCTTGAGAATTACTGTCATGGATAATAGGGCTAAAAAGTGAAATAAGGTGTCTCTCTACACAGGGCTGGGAAATGAGTGAGTCTAATTTCCCTAATTTAACATAAAAATGTGCTTTTTATGCCACAAAATCAATGCCTGCTGCCAGGTGTGACTCTGACGCCATCACCGTGGGAGGAAAATGATGGAGCCTCTTGTGGGCTCGCAGTGGTCACTGTGGTGCTGGCCATGGGTCAGATGGCACAGAGGAATGGGGTTGACAGTGCTGGCCATGGGTCACAGACTTTGGGCAGCCTTGGTTTACAGCCTTTAGCTCTAACACCAATTTTTAACTGGCCAGGTGTCTACAGCTGGTCTGTTCTTCGAGTGTTTGTCTTTGCATGGTGCGACCACAGTTTTAAACTTGATGGTGTTCTGACAGGCTGGCCAAGGTCCCTCTGGATGCCATCACTTCCCTGAAGCAAATCCCCTGCTCCAGCTGGTGTTTGCAGGGCTGTGACATGTTGGATTTACTCCCAACAAACAGAAATTTGCGGTTCTGTTTCTTCGGTTTCCTGGGGAAACTTGTGGGTGCCTCAAATGTCTCTTTTCTCTGAGGATTGCTTGCTTTGGGTGACGTGAATCCCCTGCAATGAGACCAGTCACTGAGAGATGGGATTATCCTTTACTAAAAAGAATGTGAAGAAAGCTGTTTCAGAGCTTTCATTAAAGAAGAAACAGCAAAGCCCAACCAGTCCTGGACTGTTAGCGAAGATGGCAACACAAAAATCTGCTGCCTTTACTGAATTTTTCCATCCCTAAATATATTTCTGTCAGATTTGGGGTATATTGTAATTTATACATCTGTTCTCCCACAGAAGTACTTGTGTAAGTGCAGAAGTTAGCTTCTTCTAATGATCTACAGTTGCACCTTGTGAAAATACCTTTTCAATTTGGCTCCTGGAACACGGATCAAGTGATCCTGCCAACACAAATATCCTTTGCTGTCAAACATTTTCATCCTCTGGAGAGTGGAACACCTGCACAGCCACTTAGGATTAAAAAAGAAAAGAAAAGAAAAGAAAACTCTGTAATGGTGTTGCCGTTTGCTTTCAAATTTTCACTTGAATTTCATTTAGCAATTAGCTGAGATAGCCATAAAATAGTTTTAAGTATTGGCATTATGTATTAACTTGTAAATTCAGGGCCAAATTCCCAGCTGGTGATTTACACCTGCTGGATGACTGGCCTTGTGCAGTGCCTTGTTAAAAGGCTCTTTTCATCTCTTTGTAGACCACAGGGTTTGGGTTGTGGTCCTTTGGCATAAACCAGGCTGGCAATGTGCCTCCTCCTGGCTTTGTGCTGAACCAGAAACCCAAGTCAGTGACAGAAACCAGAAATTGAGAAATACCATAAGAATTGCAAGTGATAGTCGTGAATTCTCAATTTTTTTTCAGAATTAAACCTTAGGGAAACCATATGTAAATTCCTGATACGTGGGTTGTAACTAATGCACTACTCATCTGTCAGACTTGGAGTGCTCTTTAATTTCTTCATGAAAGAAATATTAAAACAGGTGAAAAGAAGGGATTATGAAATATGATATATGATATGATAGATCAAAAGCCACTATGATGAGAAAATACTGGTTTATTCTCCCAGAGAATTCCCTATTTTGCTGAAGTTTTAATTATTGATATGCTATACATGATACATATATCTACATATGTATTCAGAGACACAGTAATAATATATTATACAATGCAATATTATAAATCATTTAGTATGTTACATATTTTATGTTGTATATGAGGTATATATGTCATGGAATCATCAAATAACAGAATCACAGAACAACAGAATGGTTTGGATTGGAAGGGACTTGAAAAATCTTATTTCAACCCTGCTCTATAGGCAGGGATGTCACAAACTTGACCAAGTGGCTCAGGGACCCATCCAAACTGGACTTGAACATCTCCGAGGTGGAGGGATGGAGCACCCACAACTTCTCTGGACAACCTGTTCCAATGTCTCACTGCCTTCCTGCTCTTGGATCACAGGGAACAGATCCACAGCTGTGGGTGAAACTGGAACCAACAACCAAATGAGCACCAGAGTCTGGGAGGGGTGGAATATCCATAAGGATCTACACAATGCTATTTTTTCCACAACCATCTCTAAATTGAGCAGGATGAGGCAGGCTGGGGGGTTGGAGGACAATATCACAACTCATAAACCTTTACATTACATGGGAGCAGGGCTGTACACACATAACCAAAACATGCCTTCATTAAGAGATTGGGGGGGTGGCTATTGTTCCCTCCGTTTCCTTCAAAAGGGGACAGGAGTTGGATTTTGATGGTTCTTGTGGGTCCCTTCCAGCTCAGGATATTCTATGATTCTGTAATTCCATGAAAATGCCTGTCTTGAAAGTTTATTTTGCCATCAGGAAAGACAGAATAGCACTTTGCTATAATATAATGTAAACATTAAAGACTAAATTCTCAACTCAATATTTCATTAGGTTTTCTTCCATGCCTGAAAAATTTCTGTGGCAAAGTGGATTTAAGTGATTTCTAGCTCTCCCAATCATTTCTTCCTGTCCAGGACTGTATTTTTCAAACTTATTACTTATGTCAATGCACCTATAAAACAAGTGAATGAAATAAGCTGGCTCTGAAAATCAGAGATTGCTGCATTTTTAGGGAATATGTGGGTGGGTATTTTGCTTGTTTTTCCTCCTTTGCAGATGTTTAGTTAATTCAGTTTGCAACATGGCTCCATGAAGAAATGGGAATGAATCTGCTGCCTGCTGTCTGAAGAAACAAGAAATTCTGCCCTGTGAGGGTGGTGAGGAGAAGCTGTGGCTGCCCCACTCTTGGAAGTGTCCAAGGTGGGGTTCGATGGGGCTTAGAGCAACCTGGGATAGTGGAAGGTCCCTGCCCATGGCAGGATGTTGGGACAAGATGGTTTTTAAGGTCCCTGCCAACCCAAACCATTCTGTGATTCTAGGATTCTCTACAGAGGCACGGCTGGGATTTTTGAAGGTGTTGTTCACATCTCCTTTCTGCTCTTTGCTTCTCCTTTTGAACCACAGTCACAATTCAGCCCCTGCTGCAGGAAGATCTACCCCAAAAACCTTGGCCTTTCAAATTCAGCAGTGATGATCTGTTCCTGTTGGAATCAAGTGCTGCAGGCTTCATGTCTTCACTAAATTTGTTTTGCTTGATTTCATTATCTCTATCTGATTTCTCATCTCTTGTTACAACAGCATAAAAAATATTCCTCAGCTCCTCTTCAGGCTGTGCTGTGACATTACTGCCTGCCCAAAAACATCCTGCTGGAAGCAGCTACAGTTCTGCAGAGCTAATAGAGAAAAACCAACATTACACCCAATCTGTTGATGTTGGAAAATAAAAGAAAAAATACTGACTGGCACTCTTGGACCTTGGCCTCTAGCATCCTGCTCCTGAAGCTGACCAGCAGCTGGGGGTTGGGCAGGAATTTAAGGAGAAATTAGTCCTTAGAAAGTGTCCACAGAGCCTCCCAGTCTCTAGTGCCCTGTGGCTTTTAGACTGCCTGAGGAGAGGCCTCTTGAGGATCCTGGTGGATTTATTTTTCATAGAATAGAATCACAGAAAGCAATCATAGAATCATTGAAGTTGGAAAAGACCTCCAAGATCATCAAGTACAACGTTTTGATTAATTTCTCCTTCTTTCTGAGGTTGGTGATTAAAGATGGCAAAAAGAACATTCAACTGTGTACACAGTTTCAATATGATGGAAGGTGACTGGAATAAAATTGAAGTTTAAATTTTTTTTCTCTTGAGTTTTTCTCTATCTTAACTAGTTATTTCCTTGCTTAGGGAACAGCCAATTCCCTTTCAAAGGCAGGGCTTAACTGTCACAAAAGCATCATCCTGACTGTTCTGAGTGTTCAGGCTAGCCTAGAGCAGAGGCAGGGGATTTCAGGGGAAAGCTAGAGGGAAGGTTAGCCTTTATGCTCATAAAACCTCCCCCAGACTCCTGGCTCTGACATGAAATCCCATTAAGAGGCACCCCACACACAGCAGACCAGGAAATCACATCCCTGCTCCCTCCTGCAGCGAGGTGTCCTTGAGGAAGGTCGTGGCAGACACTCCTTGAAAGCTGTGATGTTTTGTGCTCCAGCAGCCCAGGAAAGCTGCATCCTCTCTGCTTTTGCCTGCAGTTCCCAGTGGTGAGGAACATTTTGTTGAATAAACACCAAGGATGGGTTCCTGTTAAACAGCAAAGGCTGTCTCAAGTACAGGAGATCACACCCAGCTTCTTTGGCTCATGAGTGGATACAGACTGATAAGTGTGAATAGTAAGGAGAAATATTGTAATTTGCAATAGATTTCTCCTTCCCTTTACCCCGTAGCTTAGAGATATATTTAAAAACAATAATTTTTTTGTCATTGTTGTTGTCTTTAATTACACTGATTCCCGAGGGCTGCTGTTTTACTGAAAAATAATCCTGCTTTGACAATGGAAGCTTGAGAGACTGGGGGAACAGATTGCAAACCATTTCCATGCCTGGTTTAACTGCTTGACTGCCAGCCTGGGGAACTAATTTTCAGCAGAACTATTTGTACAAGTCTCTCCACTTTCCCCTTGCTATTGGGCTACAATGACATCAAAGGAAAAGTTATTGCTCTGCACAGGCACAGATGAGACACAGGGAGAGGGTAGGCGACTGCAGAGAAGATGGTTTTGGCACTCCTCAAGGGGGAAAAGTGTGAAAAGATAGGAATTCAAACAAAATAATACTAATAACACATTGTCTTAATTATTGCTCACACTTCCACACTGATTGAAGGAGGTGGTAGAAGCAAAATGTCAGTTTTAAAGAACAAGTTTCATGCAAATCTCTTGAATTTAGGGTCATTTCACTGAACTTTGGGCAGGTAAAAGACACATGGTCTGACTTAAAACCTTATTTAGTCCTCAGCAGCAGCCCACTGAAGGCTGAGAAGGTTCCCATGGGGAAAATGATGTGTTTACTGCTGTCTCTCTGCTCCAGAAGTGACCATCTCTCCCCACTGATATTTGTGGGAGCTTCAGCTGCCCAAACACTTTGTATGAACTGTTTTTGCACTGCTGAAGTGAAGGGAACTGAAACTTCCTGAAAGGTTCTGTGTTGCTCTTGTGCAGTTGGGTAGGGAATCTGACAGCAACAGCCCAGCCTGCACCTGGAGGAGCACCAAGCTTCATCTTCACTCTTGTGCTGTAGAAATTGTGTCTGACTGTTGATTTCAGAGTGAAAGATGAGAAGCAGGTCGACGTGGTGGTGAAGCAGTGATCCTGGCTGGGGTGGATGCATCAAGAAACTGATATTCAGTGTATTATCATAAAAGCAGGGCTGATGTCAGGGCCACACTCCTGAAAACCTCACACAGTATTACAGCAACCTGATGAAAGCAACAATGGGATGGAAGTATTGCTTTCCAGGAGGAAAATAAAGTTGCTCGTGGGTTTGTCATCTTCTGCTTTCACAGTCCTTCTCTTCTATTCTTTTTTTTCTTCTTTTGTTCTCTCAAGGACAGCAAACTTGAAGTCAGAGGAGGTAAGAAAATCTGACTGCTGTGCTGTGTGAATGAGGTGATGCTAGTACAGATTTAGTTTGCTTTTTGAATAAAACAAACCATTCTATTCCACTTTCTTTATCACCATAACACCTCTTTGGACCTTTATCAAGGGTGGCAGAGTGCTGGTCTCTGAGCAGACATCACTGAAACAAGATATAATGATGTTATTTTTCTCCGTGGCAGAGGGAAAAGTAAATTTTGAACCCCACAGGTTCTTAAGTCCTTTGTTTCAAACTCTCCAGCATGCAGTGTGAGTACATGAAGCAGGAAGAACAATAATTTCTAGTGTAAAATTACTCAGAAACAAGGTGAAAACAAACAGAGCAATGCACAAGTGTGCAAGCAAAGTGTACATCAAGGGAAATTTCTGCCTTCTCCTGATGCTAGCCCCAAACAACTCATTCCTTAGCTGTGAACACTCTCCAGCTCCAACAACTCTCAATCTGTGTTTATTTGTTTTCATTTTTCCTTGTGTCCAGAATAGGAAAATACAAATGTAGCATGTCCTTTTGCTGGGGTTTTCCAAGTGCAAAGGCACTTTCTGGGTGATTTTCTTTTTTTATTTTCTTTACCTAGACACTTGCTTTTCCTTCAATAGCCTCCTTAGTATTCACAGACTTTTTCAGGATTATAACAGGATTTTAAAACACCTACATCATGAGAAGATGCCACTGGACATGACATACACAGCTATCTTTGAATCATGGATTTAAGCTGATCGAGGGTAGATTTAGGTTGGATTTTAGGAAGAACCTTTTCCTTGTGAGGGTGGGGAGGCCCTGGCACAGGCTGCCCAGAGAAGCTGTGGATGCCCCATCCCTGGAAATGTCCAAGGCCAGGTTGGATGGGACTGTGAGCATTCCGGTCTAGTGGAAGGTGTCTCTGCCCATGGCTGGGGGTTGGAATGAGATGCTCTTTAAGGTTCTTTCCAACACAAACCATTCCATGATTCCAATCCATCAACAGTTTCCAGAGACTCAACATATCATAGAAGCAGGGCTGATGTCAGGGCTGGCTTAAGAGTGTGGCAAATTTTCTCTAGCCTCTTGTCTTGGGGTGACTCTTAAGATGCCCTGTATCCCCAAATCGTCTGCTGTTTGTGTTGGATATTGTGTCTTGTCCCTTTAAGGATTCTGAAAAGCCGGGAAAAAGAAGATTGTTTTGACAACCCTGTTATCTGTGAATTTTTTTTCGTCCGGCTTTGGGTTTTCAGCTTGGCTCGGAGGGAGACAGACCAGCCTTTGCTTAGTTAGTTAGATAGCTGGTAAAGGAAAGGCAATTTCCAAAATTTCTCTCTCCTACGCTTGGACTGTTACATCTGTCTTGGACTGAGGAGAGACCCAGAGAACAACACCCAACCCTCTGCACCGCCGGCATCCCTCCCCAGGACCCCAGGACTCTTCCATCACCGAAGGGGCACTGTGAGGAAAAGACATTCTATCTGTCTGAATTTGTCATCTGGCATTGTTTAATTTATTGTGCTGGGAGTACTCTGTTTGAATAATACCAAAACTCCAATAAATAAACAGGTTTTTTCCACTCCTCTCCGTGAAAATCTTTCCCGAACCGGTTGTGGGAGGGACCACGTGGGTTTGCTTTCTGCGGGGAGGGCCCCTTTGGAGGTTTTCTCCCCAAATTTGCCCTAAACCAGGACACCTCTTCTATGTTCTGTCTATCACAGACTTTTTATTAAAAAAACCCCCTATATATATATACATGTTTGTAGGGGTGTGGTTTAGATATGAATCAGTTTGGTCTGGAAATTTAAATAAGGCTCCTAACTGCTAAAGAAGTGAGGTTTTAAAAGCACTGTCTGGATGTTATGAGTTTAACAGTGAACTTTCATATATCTCTAGCAAAATCTAGAACTAAGATTCTAACAAAACAAAATCTAGAACTAACAAAATTAGGGACTATAAATGATTGTCAATGTCTACATTTTGTTACATCCCTGACTGCAGGATTCAGGTGAGCTGCTGCAATTCTCTTAGTTTGCACACACAGAGCTTCAGAAGGCTACTCGCTCAACTTCTTACTTTTAAAACTTGCAAGAAATTATAAATGAAGTTGACAATATCTCTTCCTCAAAGGATTATATATTTCTCGTTAAACTTGAACTTCATTTAAAATCCATCCTTGATCCTCTTAAAGTATTTGCGTAAGTGAATGAGGGCTGTAAAACACGACTGAAGCTTTCCTCCTTGGGGAAGCAGCTTGACCAATTTACATATTTATTAAATATTTTATATTTTACCAGATTGTATGCACTTCGAAATGTCACATCTTATTTTTGGTCTGAGCACTGCATAACCATAATGGCTATTTCCAGTCCCAGAAGAGGAACAAAAAAATAATCTGCATCTCCTAATTTGACCACTTCTTAAGGATTTAAGTTTTTTATTTCTATGTGTTACTCTGTTCTGAAAAATTTTAACTTTTAGTGTTATGAAGTTTTACTAGTTCTCTGCAAATTAATCTCCTGTGAGGCTACATGACCAGCCTCTCATTTTCCCTCTGGAATGAGATTCAGCTTTCTAAGCATCCAAACTGAACTTCTGAACCTGTTTGATGGTTATTTTAGCTTTAAAGAAAATAAACAAAAGGCTGTTGCAAACCAGAAATGCATATGAAGAATTGCTTTCCCTTGTGGTACAAGGATCTATCAAAGCAAGTTGATATTTCTGGTGTAATTCCTCCCCTCCCTTGCCCTCACAGTGCAGCTCCAGCATCTGGAGCAGAGACTTTTTCCTTTGTTAATGATGTACAAGACTAGAACATACATGAGATATCACTACTGAGGTTTCCTGTGAGCAGTCTGGAGATTGAATGGATTAAGGCTCCAACAGGATGCACAAGATTAGGGCTCATGCCCAGTTTTGCTGCTGGATTCCTGAGTGTTGTGGAGCAAATTCCTTCCTCTGCATGTCCCCATTTCTGATGGAACAAGCCTTCACAGGGTGCTTTGAGATGCACCTGGTGAGAAGAAAGTTTGAAAAAACCTGGTTTTATTTATAAGCCATGGATAATGTCTGTTACTCTCTTTTCTGGCCACCTCCAAAATGCATGACTACCATGGACAGAACTCTGAATCACAAAATCACAGAATCACTGAATCATAGAGTCACAGAGTTATAGAAACATAGAATGGTTTGTGGTGGAAGAGACTTTCCAGATCAGCTTGTTCCAACCTCCTGCCACAGGCAGGGAGCCTTCCACTATCCCAGGTTGCTCCAAGCCTTGTCCAGCCTGGTCTTGGACACTTCCAGGGATGGGGCAGCCACAGCTTCACTGAGTAACCTGTGCCAGGGCCTCACCACCCTCAAAGGGAAGAATTTCTTCTTAATATCTAATTTAAATTTACCTTTTTTCAGTTTAAAGCTATTCCTCTTTATCCTTTCAGGCCAAGCCCTTGTTTAAAGTCCCTCTCCAGCTCTCTTGTAAACCTTTATGAATGGGAAGGGGCTCTAGGGTCTCCCTGGAGCCTTCTCTTCTTCAGACTGAACATCACCATCTTCCCCAACCTAACCCCACAGCAGAGGAGCACCAGTCCTCAGATCAACCTCGTGTATCTTCCCTGGACTCACTCCAACAGATCCATGTCTTCTGTTGGGGGTTCCAGAACAGGGTGCACTGTGTTATTTTTTTAGGATACATTCTTTAGGGAAAAGGAAACAAAACTCCAAACCATAACACACCAAAAAAGAGATTTGTAGATGAAAATATCTGACAAGAGAGAACTTGCCACATTGTCCAAGTGACAAATTATTGTAAATCATATTACTCTTGTCTACATGTTCAGGCAATGCTTTCTTTACATTATCCTTTCTGCAGAAGTCAACATTACGATCATAACTTTTGCCCCCATTTGAATTTTTCATGGCCCTGTTATGCCATTTCTTTCATTTTCTTGATAAAATAAAGAGAAGGAAAAGCCAGGCAAGGGTTAGACCCCATAACTATTTCTTCAGCCTGGGTGAGGTAGGGACAAATCTTTTTCAGAGTCATATCTTCCCTGGAGAGAGTCCACATTATTTATCCTTTCCTCTTCATAGGTCCACTGACAGCCTTATCAGTAAGAATTTCTTCCAGGTCACTGCACAAGAAACACAAAAGACAGTCTTTAAGACTCTACTAGAAGCAGACCATGCTAAAAATAATCCTGCATTCTAATTGCTGGATGGGAACTATCTGCTGACCGACAGCTGCTCCATCTGATCTGTGCCGTGTTGATTTCTTATGTTAAATATCTTACAGGAGTTAGATATGGACATGAAAACCTCCCTGTGGGCTGATATCAGTGTCCATTCAGCCCAGGAGTGTGTCTTTAAGAGAGACAGATGTTATTTCAACACGTATTGGAGATTAAGCTCTATTATTTTGCCAGCATTGTAACCTCACATGAAATTTATGGTATTTCTTTTCCATAGATTTATAACCTTGCTATTGTTTATCTTTAACTACAGATGACTTCATCTTCATGCTTCATGACTTTGACTGGACCTGACATGCATCTTGGAATGCCAGAGTTGATCAGGTGTGGCTACACACCCATAGCTTCTTCCAGCAATAAAAGTAAATTATATCCTAACTGGGCACAACTGGACACTCACAACATCAGAGCAAGTAAAAGGAATATTTCAGCTGTTCCTTTCCACCACCCCTTAATTTCCTTCAAGCTGATACGATGTGTTGATCTCAGGAGATGGCAAAAGACAGGCTGAAAATTTACATCCCTTTTGGGGGCAAGAAATAATGAAGCAATTTTTGTAATGAGGAGTCATGCAGGTACTTTAAAGACCCTGTGAGTAGCTAGGAATGCTGTTTTCTAAATGCCATCTCTGTTTTCCAGTCAGTATAGAGAGAAGTACAGACATAAAGGGATATTGGCAAAGATCACCTCCTGGGCAGCACCTGTGTGGAAAGGCTTAGAGGAAAATTCTGCCTTCCTGTTTGGAGGAGAGACCAGTGCTGTTACAAGGTTAAATTACCCTGAAATTGTGCTCTATATGCTCCAAAAACATCCAAAACGTGTATCTTCCCTGGACTCACTTTTGGGGTTTTGTTTTGGGTTTTTCCTTTGTTTCATTTTTGGTTTGTGTGCATTTTGGTTTTTTGTTTGTTTGTTTGGTTTTTGGTTGTGTTTTTGTTTGTTTGTTTGTTTGTTTTTTGTCTGTGGCTGTTCAAAAGTGTCTCTTCCAACAAACCTGTCCTTTGCTGACACCATGTTTAGTAATCCTTCCCATATAATCAAAGGATCATCAAATCATGGAATGGTTTGGGTTGGAAGGGACCTTACAATCCATGTAGTTCCAACCCCACACCATGGGCAGGGGTGACCAGGTTGCTGAGGGCCTCATTTGACCCAATCCTTCATTGCTGTAGTGCTGACAAAATCATGGGCAGGATGTGGATAAGTGGAATTTCTGCATCTATGGCATCCCCTCTCTGACAGAGGGAACAGCCTCAGTCTGTGAGCTCAGGACAGGCACCACTGGAGTTAATGGAGCTTCCCCTGGTGTTGTCTGAGAGTCTTTCCCTTTGCATTTAATGTCAGTAAAGGAGGTGTGAAGATGGATTTTCTTTAATTGCTGAGCACGCAGAAAGCACAGTGTGTCTCAGAGAGCTGTGGACAACATTCACCTTGTCACTGTCCATAACATCTGAGTCATGGTCCTCCTTCGTGTTGCTATGGGCACCCAACACTGAGAAAAAGGTGAGAATTTTGCTCTGATGGATTTTTTTTACAGTTCCCATATAGGATTCTCTGTGCCTCTTATTCAGAAGGTCCTCAAAAGATCCAGACCTATCAGCCTTTGCTTGGGGGGCTTTACTGATCTGTCTGAAAATCAGCATTCATTGAGTCACATTTGGATATTTGAGACATCTCTGCAAGGCTGGCAGGTGGAACAAGGGATGCAAGAGAGAAAAGTCCTCCTGGAGCACCAGAAGGAAGAGAATCAGGAAAGCTGGAGAGTAGACAGGTAAATAGTATATAAAACACAGAATTATTGAGATTGGAAAAGATCTCCAAGATCATGGATCCCAACCATTAACCCAACAGTGTCAGGTCAACCACTAAACCATTTCTCAAGGCACCCCACTTACACTTATTTTTAACACTTCCAGGTTGCTGATTCCATCTTGCCTGGACAGTCTGTTCCAATGCCTGACCATCCCTCCAGTGAAGAAATTTTTCCTAATATCCATTCAAAACCTTCCATGGTTCAAATGGAGTCTGTTTCCTATAATCTTATCTCATGTCACCTGGGAGAAAAGATTGACTCCCCACCTGTGTATAAGCTCCTTTCAGGTAATTGAAGTAAGAGGAGTTGTAGCCATACCCAGAAGGGATGAAAATCACTACAGGAGTAATACTGTACCACTTTGTACACCTGTAATGGGATTCATTTCAAAATGAGTGTGTTAGAAGTTTATTATTTCCACCAGCTGCTTCTTTAAAATAATTAAAAGGTCTTGTGAACTCAACCCAGAGCTTGCTCTTAGTACCCAAAACTCAGGACTCATCGTGTGGCTGATGGACTCAAAGTGCTGCCTTTACTGGAAATGACATAAAACTTTGCAACCTCAGGAATGATAAAGTGATCAGAGCAAGTACTTAAGGTTGTTGCTGTGATTCATGGCTCCCTCTTCATTTACAGCAGCAGAAACCTAACCCAGGTTTTAGGTTTTACACAGCTGGCATTGAAACTGTTCTGAGCAGCAGTGACCACAGGCTTTACAAGCAGAAAAAGCAGAGAAAAGCCCACAGAGCTACAATATATCAATACTAAATTAAATTATAATCCTGAGTTAGGAGGGCATTTGTACACTTGTGTGACAACAACCCTGCTGAAATGCCTGAAGCTGTGCACCTACGGAAGAAAGAGCTGAATTAGGGCCTAGTAAATTAATCTAAAAACTGTAAAAGCACAATCAGTTAGGTAAACTATCTTTACTCTCAGAAGCTTTATTTGACTTGGATTTCTCCTGCAGACAGCAGATTCCTCAGATTGAGAGGTTTAATTAAACTTTGCCATGTTTTCCAGTAGAACAATGACACATTTCCACCTGATGGTGGAAGATACAAACTTCCCTTGGGTTCCCTAGGTATTTCTGGATAAATAATACAAAGAGACCTTGTATTTCCTCTGGCCCTGGAGAGCACATGAATCAAAAGTCAATATATGACTCGATATTTCTTCTCACCCAACAGAAAGAGAGTCAAGGCTTTGATAAAGAGATCATTGTCTTCTGTATGAGGCCCCTTCAAGCTCTAACACCATGAAGTCAGAGGATATAAACTGCATGAACTATTTATCCAGCCTCATCACTGCCTTGATGAGCAAAAGAAACCTGTGAAGCTTGGAAGGGAAAATGTTCTTGCCTTAATAGCAGCTATCAGGTTATATGGTGCTGTCTTGAGGTGCCCCCAGGCTGTCAGATTTCCTTCACAAGCAACTTCTCACCAGATAAACCCTTTTGCCTGCTACATTTTCCTTTTCTTTCAGGCAATGGAGTAGAGATCAACAAAATGAGATTGGGAACTTGATCCTGTTACAGCTAGATTTGAGACAACTGTTTTTTTCTAGGACTCTCTTTAAAGTAATCAGAGTATTCTTGAAAAATACAGTGCCCTGGTAGCTGTTCTTACCCAGAATGTTTTAAGGTACCAGTGTCAATTATTCCTGTGTATCTGTGTCTTTTTTTATCTGGGCTAAATCCAAAATTTTCATCCCAGTTTCATTGCAAGGAGTGTTTTTTGTGCCTGGGAAGGCCATGATGTGGAGGTGTTAGTGCTCACAAAGTGTGCATGCAGGGCTTTTACGTGCTTATTCAGAAAACTGGCCCCAGATATCCTCAGAGTGATTAATCTGTCTGCTCTTCTCAGTTTCTTCAGTAAATGTTCTGTGACACACTCAATTACATCTGGTGATAAAACATCTTCCACTGGGATGTCTGACATGCTTGAAGTTAACTCCACATTGAAGGGTTTCTTCAGCTCGTGGACTTGTTACAAATTCATGGTGCTGAGAGTTTTTCTGTGATAGGTGCAGGAGCTTGGTATTTCTTTTCATGTGGCTCCTGGCATTTAGATATGCACAAAAAACACCCCTAAAAATGAAACAGAAACCACCCCAAAGCAAAACACCCCCACACTAACATCACTAGGCCATGTATTTTAATTCTCACTCTAGTCTGGGATTGTTTCTGCCAGAATATCCCCTGGTGCTGTGTCCAGATCAGTTTTAAATGCTTCAAGTGGTGATGCGTTCACTGCTTCCATGGGACCATCATCATTCAGGCTGATAGATCAGTCTAATAGTGCCTAATGCCTGTCAGCATAAGCCTTGTTCTCAGTCTCTCAGCCTTATCTCTGCTGAAAAAAAAAGTACTTATCCTTTTGCCTTGCTTGTGGTTGACAGAAAGTTAATTAGAGCGAGAAAAAAACTTTTTCCCTAGAAAGTTCAACTAGAAGTGGTTTTGACTGAAGAGTCAGTCTAAAGAGTACTTTCAACACTCCCCACACAGGCAGAAGTGCTGAAGTTTCTGATACACATATTTTTGAAGGAAAGCTTCCCTTTCAATATTAAAATGTGCATGAAATTGCACGTAGCATCTCGAGTCCCCTGGGAAAGCAGGACTTTGCAGAATCAGTCTTCACAGAGCAGCATGGCTAAGGCTCAGGTTATTTCATCTGCCTCTTCCAGCTGCTGAATTCCATTTTTAAACTGTACCTTCAACTCCAACCAGTTGGGTTGTGAGCTCCATGCTGACAATGCACATGGGTCAATGAGGAGCTCAGCATGACCTGGCCACGTGCATTTGGAGCCCAGAAAGCCAAATGTGTCCTGGGCTGCACCCAAAGCAGGGTGGCAGCAGGTGAGGGGGGGATTCTGCCCCTCTGATCTGCTCTGCTCTGGT
Source organism: Nicator chloris (assembly GCA_013400495.1). Lineage (NCBI taxonomy): Eukaryota > Metazoa > Chordata > Aves > Passeriformes > Pycnonotidae > Nicator > Nicator chloris. Next base: position 32,412 of record WAAE01001771.1, on the reverse strand, counting down.
AAAATCCAATCCAGCTCTGGGCCCCCAACACAGGAAGGATGTGGAATTCTTTGGGCAGGTCCAGAGAAGGGTCACAAAGATTCTCAGAGGGATGGAGCACCTCTCTGGAGACAGCTGGGGTTGCTCAGCCTCTCATTAGTTGGTCATGCATGGAGGATGGATCCATTTTCATGAAATGCTCTGAACTTTTCATAGACTTGGAGCTTGCCCAAGTCATTCAGTACCTGGAGTTATATCCCAGCAAGGATACAGCAACAAGGTAATTCTCTTCTTGTCTAGTTTAAAAGGTCTCAGCTGTTGTGTCCCAAATATGGTTTTGTCCTGGGTGCTTTCAGCATGGGTGTTTTCACAGAGCAGAACAGAGGGTACCTCCCTCCTAGGGGAGACCATGGACACACCACTGGGGATATTCCAGAACTGTCTGCACACAATCCTGTGCCCTGTGCTCTGGGGTGACCCTGCTTGAGCAGAGAGGTGGGACCACACAACCCCACTGTGGTCCCTTTCAAATTGGACCATTTTGTGATTCTGCAGTTGGGAATAGTTCTGCCAAACTGAAACAACGTTATGAGATAGGTGGAAAATAGGCAAAACTCCCATGAATTAGGAGAGTGTAAGAAATCCTCATCACACAGAGATGCCACCCCAGGGTACATTCAGAAGTGGTGTGCAGCACTCCTAGGTTGCCTCTCACCCAGCAGCTTCCAGCTGCTTCCATTATTTGCTCCAAGGGAAAATGAGCTGCATCCCCTCCACTTTCTCCTGAGGAAGCCTGGATCACCTGTGAGAACAGGATATTTCTGACAAAGAGAAGAAAATGTCTTTACCCTAAAAGAAATTACTTAAAATTCAAAACCAAAAAATGTTGTGACAGAGGCATCAAAATGACAACTAAAGACCTTCTCCTTGAAGTGGTCTAATGAAACCTCCATGCCTGATGTCACCTGAGGAAATGCCACTGATACCTGCTCTGATTTTAGAGGCAGGGATTATTACCTTACAGCATCACTGTCACTCTACCCCAGTCTGGACTCAGTTGAGACTAAAAAGGACTGTTGGGGATTTTTTTCCCCCATTCTGAGATTTAAAGATTCTTTTTTAGCTCTTTGTCACTTTCCCAGACAGAAGGAATATTAAAGTAATTATAACATAAAGCTCTGAGCAAAATATTTAGGTCAGCTCCTAAGAAGCACCTGACAATAGGCTTGTTCCCTAATGGGTGGTGTTTGAAGAAGGTTTTCAGTGGATTTTGTGAGTTTCAGATAAGACACTGGACAAATTTAGTACTGTGGATTATTTTCTGTGCTAATTTGGGAGGAGACTGCAGATTGGTGTATGGATGAATAACCCATATCCAAATGATGGCTTTCACTGGTGACCCAGAGAGAGCCAGGGCACCAACACCGATATTTAGAAGTTCAGGATAAAAAAGAAGGACAGAAGATGCCCTTTTCCATGTGTCGTGGGTGGAGTGGGAGCTTCAGAAAAGTTTATTAAAGAAGCCCTGATGCTGAGTAATGAGGTGTAGAGAGGATTCCCTGGCTTCCTAAAATCCTGCCCAGAGAGAGGAGTCTAGGGGCACCTGGATCTTATCTTGGCCTCAGACTGTCAATGGTTTAAGCTTTGAAACTTTGTCCTGCAGCTTTTAATAATGGAGGATCAGATAAATTTGTATAAAAATGAATTATCATGATAAATGATTAAACAAAAAGATCTCAGTCAGAATTACAACACAATATGAAAGCTAAAACTACTAGCATAGTATAGTATAATATAATGCACTCTATTAAAACAATTATAAAAGTTAAGTAGATATTGATTTAACTCACCATGTCAACACCTGTGGGCAGGTCTCTTTCTTTTCACTTTGAGAAGTATCCTTGGTAGGTGTTCCCAAAATCCCAGAGGAGTATCTCACAGACTCCAAGGAGAATATGTTAGAAGAACCTAATAGGATGAAAGAGGTCCAGACTTCAGCCTCAATCCACACTGACAGATCTGCAAACAGGACCTTGTCTGAGATGATTGACCACATTCCAGAGCATCCAGGGCAAAGCATCCCAATACACCTGTGCAGGGCCAGGAGCTGGACTCGATGGTCCCTGTGGGTCCCTAACTCAGGATACTCTGGGATATTCTGGGATTCTGTAGCTCTCTGCACATGACTGCCCCATTTTGCCACATTTAGTTGTCTCTTAGTCCCCATGCAGACAGACAGAGCTTGATGGAATTTTTTTGTTCAAGCATTTTTTCTTACATTAAAACGCTTTTGTTGAAACCCTGCAACTTTGAACTGTAAAAACAGATCAAACCCTGACACTATTTATTTTTATAAGGGTTGTTTCATTTTGCTAAATTATTTTAATCATTCTAATTTTGTCTCAAAATTTTGTTTAACATAATTTCTTTTTCTGGATTAGCTGTAATATTCAACTTTTCAAATTGGAATGTTTGAAGGTTGAAACAGTTTGGATGGGCAATTTAGACCATGTGGTAAATTTTGAAATTTTCTTTGACAAATCAAAACTGCTTTCTGAGAAGATGAGATTTCCCCCAGGACAAAAATTCTGTTTCCCAGACACCTCATGTGAAAATGACATCTTTCCCTGGACTGTAATAAAAAATGGTCTCAACTGAGAGCTATTTATGACCAAGCCTACAAACTATGATGGTTTGAAAAGCATAAATAGCATCAAACAAAAAAGTCTCTTATTTCTTTAAAAGTGGACAACTTACCTCCAAGTGTTTTGTGGGTTTTTTAGTAGGATTTTTTTTAAAGAAAATTCCTTCTTGATGTGAATTGAATTATCATTCCCCTGTATTTGGTTTAACTGTGTGAGCTGATCATCGAATCATGGAATGGTTTGGGTTGGAAGGGACCTTCAAGATCATGTAGTTCAAATTTCCCTGGAATGGGCAGGGACAAATTCCACTAGACCAGGTGGCTGATACAAATTAATTTCACAAAAATGGCCTTACTTAGGTCATATCAAGGACCTAAGGTTTGTCCAGTTTTGCAACTTTTCTCTGACGTGGGCCAGGAGTAGCAGCTCCAGCAGACCATAGAACTGGAGATCTTAGAATCACAGCATGGTTTGGGTTGGAAAGGACCTTCAAGATCATCCAGTTCCAACCCCCTGCTATGGGAAGGGACACCTTCCACTATCCCAGGTTGCTCCAAGCCCTGTCCAGTTTGACCTTAGACACTTCCAGGGATGGGGTAGCCACAGCTTCTCTGGGCAACCGGTGCCAGGGCCTCAGCACCTTCACAGAGAACAATTTCATCCTAATATCCAATCTAAGCCTTTTCTCTCACAGTTTGAAGCCATTCCCCCTTGTTCTGTCACTCCAGGACCTTGTAAATAGTCTCTCTCCATCTTTCCTGCCAGCTCTTTCAGGTACTGGAAGATGGCACTTAGGTCTCCCCAAAGCTTCTCTTCTCCAGACTAAACCATCCCAATTTTCTCACTCTTTCCCCATAGCAGAGCTGATCCCTCCCTCTGATCAACTGAGTGTCCTCCTCTGTACTTGCTCCACCAGGTGTATGTTCTTCCTGTGCTGGGCACCAGAGCTGGGTGATGAAAGCTTTTTTACCTTCTTACCTTCTTTCTACCTTCTTACCTTTTTTTACCTTCAAGGACCAGTGACTTGCATCAAAGTTAAACTAACACAAGTTAGAAAGAACAGCAAGAAACTCTGTATCTTCTTCCTTTCCCTAAACTCCTATTGCTTTATTTCACTTTTTTGCACCCTTTTGGGGTGAAATACTTAGTGGAGAACATTTTCTTACCTTTATTGGTACAAGCCCACCATTTAAAACTTCACTTCAGAAGGTGCCTAAGCACCTACTGAAGTCCCAGTTGTGTGCTCAGAGTGAAGCTCCTGCTCAGAGAAGGTTTCTCTAAATGCTGCTCAAAACAGAGGGAGTGTTCATTATGAGCTCTGAACTAAATACAAAGTTAAGAAGGGGTAATAATAAGAAAATAAATGCAGAGACAATGTTTGTAGAGGAACAAATGACGACTAAACTGACCATGAATAAATTCAGGCTGGCAATTAGAAGAACATTCCTAATCATTAACACGCTCATGTTCTGGAAACTGAATTTCAGTGGGAACAATGAGGTAAAAAGGAGTCAAAATGGGGCTTCATAAGGCTTATAAATATCTACAAGGAGTAGGGTGATACAGGCTTGCACTAAGAGAATTAGATTCTGTTACCCTGAGGGTCTCAGGAAACTGCCAGAAACTTCACACTAAAGCAACTTTTGAGCAATTCAAGGTGGTGCAATGTGGTACCTCGACATTGAATGTGTGTCAGGTGAACCAAATTTCACTGGAGCTCAAAGTGGTGACAGGTCACACAAGTTTACAACAGCTGAGGGTCCAATTCTACAACTCGAGTTTACAGATCCAGTAACAAGTGCATTGAAGAAGAAACATATGGAACATATTTTGAATCTCTATTGACCTGCAATGTTTCTAAATTCAGTGGCCAGTGGAAATAGCTCCCTATTGACAAACACGAGAGAAACCAAAGGTGGTTTCTTGCTCAGCTTCACTTTCTTATGTCTATATGAGAAACCTTTGAATCCTATAATTTACCTCTCAGGCTGGCAGTCTCTGAAATCAATGATTTTTTTTTGGTCAGTGATTTCTTTCCCCAGGTATGGGGCAGTAAGGGAGAGAAAAGTGTCATTTGGCTTCATTTGTCATATGCTTTTAAGAATTGAACAAGGATTTTCAAAGCATAAAGATAAAACACTGAGGTTGGAGATTTGCCTAATGAACTGTCAAAAATCAGTCCACTTCTGTTTCCTCATGCCGGGGAAATAATATAAGGATGGTTGCATGATTTCCATTAACAGTGGAGTTTACAAAGCTACAAAAGAATGGGCAGATTGAGTAAAATCTGTTCAGCTTGTTCCTTTGTCTCCAACAGCGTCAGAGGAGCACAAGCTCTGAGCTGTTTCCTCTCAGGGAATAATATTCAGGTTTCATGGAACCTTGGAACAAGTCCAGAAGAGGCCATGAGGATCTCTGCTATGGAGACAGGATGGGAGATGTGGGGATGTTCAGCCTGGAGATGATCTTGCAGTACCCAGAGAGGCTCCAAGGGATCTGGAGAGGAGACTTTTCAGAAGGATTTGGAATGACAGGACAGGAGGGAATGGCTTCAAACTGACTGTAGGTTTAGACTGGATATTAGGAAGAAATTCTTTACTTGGAGGGTGGTGAGGAGCTGGCACAGTTTGGTCAGAGAAGCTGTGGCTGCCCCATCCCTGGAAGTGTCCAAGGCCAGGTTGGATGTGGCTCTGAGCACCCTGGGATAGTGGCCGGTGCCCCTGGCCATGGCAGGCCCTGGAACTGGATGGTTTTGAAGGTCCCTTCCAACGTAAAGCATTCCATGATTCTATGACTTGTTATACGGATTGTGATTTCTATTATGTATGCACTGCTTCAAAATTGATTTCATAAATCTTTTGCAGTGACATCCTATGTCAAGTCATTCCTTTGAAGAACGAGGTATGTGTGTAAAGAGGGCAGTGTCTGGTTAAATTAACACAGTACCCCAGTCCCAAACTACACCTTTGACCTGAATTTCTCAGTGTGAGTCTCCCAACAATTTTTTTTTTCCGTCATTCACCATTAGAGAGTTTGCAAAGATTCATTTTTGTTATCCTTCAGAGAGTCATAGATTCATTAAGGTTGAGAAAGATCTGCAAGATCATCAAGCCCAACTTTCAAAATTTTATGTGTAACATTCCTGGGGTCCAGGTACATTAATGGTGCTGTTTTACATTCTCTACTTTTTCATAACCCATGAAGTCAAATGTTTGGTAAAAGGGAGTATAGAGAGATTTTAGGAGCATCTGATCACACCACGATCAAAGTGACTTGAGGTCCATTATAAAATCTACCACAGAGGGTCCTGCCCCAAGTGACTTAATGAGCCTGAGGAAAAATCCTGCTGCAGGCCAGGGCTTTGTCCTCCTTGCTGCAGCCTCTTTCTCTCCCATGAAAAATCATTTTGTTCAGGATTAGAACTAAATCCCAGGGTTGTGTGGAATAAAGCTATCAGGATCACAAAATGAACACAACCTTTGTTTAAAATCAAAACCATAGCAGGTTTCCTCAGAATGGAATTATTTTACAGACAAACACAGTACCAGATAAAACCTAGAATTCCCTGTAGCCTCCCTAGCTTAGTTTATATATAATTCCTCTGCTGATTAGTAGAGTTAATAAAAAATAAAAATGTCTCCCTTTAATGCAGTGAGAGACTCACATACTTGAATATACCTATCTCCAGGATAAAGTTTTAATTACCTTGAGAAAAAGCTGTAAGAAAAATGAAACTCAGGCACCTGTTACAGCTGGGAAGAAGGCAAAGAGGGCCAGCATGTAGTAATTAAATCTTTATCACCCAGAAAGGAGCCTGCAGCCTGTGGTGTCTTCCTGGTGAATATCACCATGTTTATTTTTAAAACTGTTTCCTGCCAGCATGTCCCAAAGTCATTCTATATACACAGCTGGCTGGGAAGAGGCAGGCTGGAGCTGCGAAAAGTAAGATCTAAAATGAGAAAGACAGGGGTTAGCAAAAAATTTAGCAGAAAAAGGGCTGGGATGGAAAACATTCCAAGTCCAGTAATAGGTGACCTACATTTACAAATCTCTTTGAAAAAACCAGATGTTGGTGTTCCACTTTCCTGTAGTTGCTGTGCTTACTACCTCAGTGTTTTTCAGTTCTTCTGGAAATCTTACTTTTCCAGATAAGGTGATAAAGATATGGATTTAGGGACTGAACCCTCCCAGAGGAGGAGAAACATGGCCACAGCTGGTGAGATTTGTAAACGGTGGAAAACTGGTCAGAGACCTTTAGCCACAAGTGTGAGGGATGGCAGTGGCAGCTCAGTGCTGCCTGCCCCAACCCACCCATATCCCCCTCAAAAATCCACAGGGTTTTGGTCTGTTGGTGACCCTGGGCCATCCCAGCCTCTCTGGGTTTCATTTGTAAAGAAAACCAAACTGTGGCAAATTATTGTGTTGATGTGTGTAAGGATAAGTGAACAGGCATCACATTTATTTATTTGTTCATTCATTTATGCATGTGTGTCCATCCGCCCTCAGATGGATGAAGCTATGTCTGTGTGTACATTGATGTGTGAAAGTATTTATTAACTTAAAATCACCGCTGGAGAAGTCAATCAGCTGCAATAAATGACCAAATGCCTCAGGGCAAAGGGAGAGATTATTCCCTTCTGCCTGTATTTAGGCCTTCTCACGGAACCAAAATGTAACAAAGAGGGATTTGAGCTGCATAAAACTTTGATGCTGTCCCTACTCCGTGTGACAGTTTGAACCAGAAACCTCCAGAAATCCCTCACAACTCAAGCTATTTGACTCTCTGGCTGTTTTTTGATCAATGAAATCTGTAATAAACACAAGAGGGACCCTCATGAGACTGCATGGGCTGGAGGGACTGCAGAATAACTCAGGGCTTCCTTGGAGAAAGACCCGCTCATGGCCTGAGCATTGGAATATCAGCCAAGCAATCAACCTCTAATTTCTTTTCTTCTGGCCCCTCCCCACTCTTTGCCCCTGGAGCACATCCTTCCTTCCTTCTATGGTGCTTTCCATGGAAAGGGAGAGGAAAGCCCAAAGGTTTTATTTACATTGAAGCTGCACGTGGCCCCACGAATGTCTGATAAAACTCTTCTGATAAAACTCCAGTGAGCTCTTTTCCCACTCTAGTCTGGGATAATCTTTTAGCTCACAGCTCCACCACAAGATGCCTGTATTGGGTTTGGTGGGATTTGGACAACCATTTATTTATCTTCCCAACAGAGAGGTAAAATAGATTATTTTAAAACATGCTTTAAAAAACAATGGGCAATTTACAACCTGGAAGGCTGCAATCCTGAGTGTTCATGCCAAGCACTGAATATGTTTTTAAGTGTAGCTATGTTGCTTCACTCTTTACCTTTCTCTGTGTGTGTTTGTGTGTTCTGCAGGAATTGAGCATGGATTCACAAGTGGATTTTCTCAGAAAAAAAATCTTTCTGCATCTTATTCTTTTGATACAACTTCAACATATTTTTCAGTATAAATTTTTCTCCTCCTTCTCTCTGTACATTCGTGTGTCTGTGCTGTGGGTGTGTATAAATATGTACATGTATTCTGGTTGGCTAGAAGCAGAAAAATTAATTTTCTTTAACTGTCATATCTCTGAGAAGCAGACTCACAGGAAAGCTTTTAAACACTAAATAAAAAGACTTTAACTGCTTGGTTTTTCTGGTCAGCTTCTCCTTAATTCTTTTCCCTCTCCCTCTTGCTCTCTCTCTCATTCTTACCCCTCTGCTGAGTTTTTTGCTTAATTAAGGGGAAATGAAATAGTGACATCAAGTCAAGGACATAATCTCTTTCCAAATAGGCAAAGCCAGAGTTTAATCCTCCCGGCATAGTCCCGTCCAGGAAAAGGAAAATTCTCTCCTAAAATATGAAGCTGACTTAGGTCCTGATGTAGCACCTGTTGCAGAATGAACATCTTTCTTGCTGTTTCTGTGTTTTGCTTCAGGTGCTGAATCTCTGTCTGTGGTAGAAATCTCTGGAGGCTGAAGATTGCCACAGCCAGAGGTTTTTGCTGAGCTGTCTGCAGGACCTTGGGATCAGAGGGGGCATTTCTGACTCAGGAGATAATTTCCCTCAAGTAGACTGATAAAATCTCTATGATTCAACTCTCCAGAGAAGAGAAGGACCATGATCCTGTGTGGCTTCCTGACTTTAGGATGAGAAACAGCTTTCATCACCATTTACTCATGCTGTCCTACAGAACAACTTTTTTCATTTTAACACCCCGTGTTTTGATTCACATTCAAATTTTCTCCATTCTGACTATAAGTCACCACAGATTAATCCAGCATCTTGCATAGTTTATCTACAATAACTTTAAGGATGTTAATATATTCATGTTCTTAGAGACCCCTTTTTGGAAGGGATGGTTTGCTCATGGAGTTCTGCTCGCCACTGATGGCAGAGTAGATCTTCAAACCTACTTTAGATGTAAATCTTTTAATTGTTTACCATTAGACATGGTGCTGCCAGTCTGTGAGAGAAAAAATTATGCAGCTAAGGAGCAGAACCTCCAGCTTGGATGCCATGGAGGGAATCTGAAAAGACATGGGGAGATCTCCTCTCATCCTGCTCAACGTGAAGAGAATTCAGTTCCTGTGACAGGAATCCAAGATAATGTCATGATGCACCTTATGTTTATAGGAAAACATTTTCTCTGAAGCCTCACGGCCATTTTGCATTTTTGAATCATTCATTAAAATGTTTTATCCTAGAGGTGTGAAAGGTCTTGGTTTAAAAGACAGGTGTGTGCTAGAGAAAGGGCATGCTCCCCCCTCCTCCCTTGGGATGGACAATTCAAACCCCTTCTTTTTGACTTACTACAAATTTGAAAAATTAAGGGAGGCTCTCAGGCAAAGCTATTGGGAATAGGAACAGCAGTCTTTTACTAGTATGAATAACAAAACAAACCAAACAACATCAGCTACTGCATTAACAACAACAACAACAAAAGAAACAGAACCAGGAACCTCGAGGGGTTTTTGCTTCACAAAGCCCAGATCAGTCTGATTTCAGGGCTCCTGCGGGACTCCAAGAGCAGAGCTGGGACAGTGGAAAATCTTGGGTTGGTGGATGAGACAAATCAGAAGTCCTGCGGTGGTAGCTGGCACGGCGGGATGTCCAGCAGGGCAGGGAAGTGCTGGGCTACATGGTAACAGAAAAGAAAAAGGAGCAGTGTCGAAAAAACACGGGGACTGTTATATATATAGTAATAATTCATGCTGGGGTGTTTGGATATAGTGTATATAACTTAATATTTCCTGAGTTAGAATCTGTGCTGTGTAAGCTTTTATGGGAAGCCTGTTTCGTGGCGAAGCCTTGAAACCTGGACAGGAACCACATTTACATCTGAAGGAACAAGGGAGAATCACGAGTCCCGGGAGGAGACCATGGCCAAGGACCGACACTTAACGCATGATTCCTATCAGTCGATAAGGATAAGCTCGTCAGCATCCACCCGAAACTGCATCTAAAACTGAATTAAGAAAATTATCCCTCCCGAGGAATCTTTTCAGCAACTCAGGAGACCGGTGTTCAACTACTATGAATTTCATCTGCACCATAAGAGAGACTTTGTTCCTATTGCAAACTCAAGCCTGGGGCCAATTTTCGGGTATAAAAACCGAGAGGCCGACAGGCAAATATGTGGACAGAGGGGTGGCGAGATAGAGCGTACACTCTGTTCACCAGTGCCGACATCCTGGGCTTGGCACTGTGTCCGTGTTGACCGTGGCTTTATCAAAATTATTTTGCAATCAATACATTTTTTTATATTTCAATTTGGTTGGTTTTGGCTTTTACCCATAACAGGGACAGAGCCCGGCCCAGCTCCCGGCAGGGCAGGAGGAGGCGAGCTCAGAGCTCCCGGGCACTCGAGCAGATGATGGTGGCTTTCCAGGACCAGAATCCGGTGGTGACCGTGAACTCCTGTCCCAGCAAGCAGACAGCCTTGCCCTCTTCCCTCCTTGCCCAGAGCCAGAGACGCACACCCTACCCCCAGCCCGTCCTTCTCCGTCCCCCAAACCCGCCTTCTCTTCCCCCTCCCAACTTTTGGCCACCTCCTTTGTTTTGGCCAAGTACTCGTAAGTACTCAGTAGTCTCTTAGCAACTTATGGGAAAAAATTCTTTAAGCAAAAAACCCAAATCTAACCCCCAACAAGGTAATTTCTGATCTAAGCTGTCAACTCTATTTACCTCTAAATTCCTTGCTGTAAACTGTGGCAAACATAAGGTGCCCGTATACAACAAATGACAAATGACTGCAGTTGTTGTTTTGTGAAATGCAGCACATTATTCCTCATTCTTCCTATAGAAATCACCTTTATTTGGCATATTGAGGGCTTCACCCATGTGCACACTGGGAGCAGGTTTTGGAGTGTGGATTGGACTCAGGTGTGCAGTGGGGAGGCTGAATGACAGAGAGTCTACAGAAAACACTTACTTGCACTAAAATGCAGCTATTTCCTGCCTGCAATGTGGCAGCTGAGATCACAGAGCATTGTTTCCAGGCAGAGAAGTGTGGAACAGTGTCTCCAAATGAAATTATAGCTTGAGGAAAAGATTTCTTTGAGGCAGGACGGAATGTAATTACCCAAGTTGGACTTCTGCCAGGACAGTGATGTTTAAAACACTTCCAGCTCTTGTGGAAAGTGCCACAGGACCTTTTAATGACTGCAAAGGAATGGGCTTTTGGAATTTATTTTTTAATTTTTTTTTTTGTTTGAGTATCTCATCCAAAAGGCAGGATAATAAAATGAGAAGGAAAAAACTATCAAAGAAAGAGCTAATCTTTGCAAAGTGTTGGAATATGTAAATCCCACTTTGAAATGGTAATTTATTAACTTCTTTTTAAGATAAAAATGCAATTAGTTCATTCTTTCATTTCCCTCATCCCCCAAAAATGCACATATATTTTTATCACGTCTTTTGCTCCTGTGTCAAATCTGTATCATTTAATTTTGTTGCAGTGAAACTTGTGGGTTTTACAAAAGGTTTTGGTGAGGGGTTTTTTCTGCCTTGTTTCAATCCTGATTGTAAATAAAAGAATACATTACTATATTCAGAAACGATTGCTGTCAAAAATCCTCACTGTTGAATTTTATAAAAGCTATAGGCTATTTTTATATTAGATGCCGTATCAGTAAAGCATAATCAGAGAGTGAAAGGGACTTTTTATCATTCTCAGTTTATTCCCAGGAACACTCTCTTGGGCTCTGAAGGAAAAAACTAAAATATTATCTGTGATAGAATTGTAAGCTTGCCTTATTTTCCGCTTGATCATTTTTGGTAAGGGAATGAATGTAGCTGCATGTCTATCTATGCATCTCTATCCCCAGCACATGATTATTCCTGGCTAGTCAATCCAGCATAACTTTTCTGATTCCATGGCATTTTTATCACATTTAATTAAGATTATGTAAAGCTGGCTTTAACTGGCTGGTCATTTAAATTTGGGTAAGTACCTAAATGTCAAGTAAAATATATAAATAAAGAAATAAAAGAATTACTGTAGCTGTGGCAGACTTTATTTGATACCAGTGAAATCTGGGTATTCCAGTGCATAGCAATACACAAATTTGGACATTCATGGAGGGTATTAATGAAATTCCAGCTATTTTCTGCCTGTAGGGACTTGAATTCCCATCTAGGTCTGAAGAGACACCTGTTCTCACAAAGCTCTAGAATAGCCCATGCTACTCCAGCTCTCATGGTCCTTGGCAGAGCTGCTTCATATTGCTTAAAATATTTAAATATGTATGAGTCTAAAAGAAAAAGAGTGAGGGAGTCACTTGTAAAGAATGAATAAGATTCTTTGGCAGTGAAGACAGGGAGGGTGGGATTCACCTCCCATTTTTAGGTGCCTTTGGAGTAAATGCCTCCATCTGGTTTATGTGAGAATCATAGAATTATAGAATATTCTGAGTTGGAAGGGATCCACAAGGATCATTGAGTTGAACTCCTGGCTCTGCACAGGACAGCTCCAAGAATCCCAACATTTGGAGCTGCTTCTCCTCACTGGTGCTTTTAATTCAGTGCAAAAATAGATTTGTATGTTGTATGTGGTGAGGGAACTGAAGGAAAAAATTAAAGCTGGAGATGTGTCTGTGAAAGAAACAACTCATTGAGGTACAAGTTAAAGATTTCTTCCCCTTCCTCTGGATGTGTTGTGTCATTTTGTGAGCAAAGGAAGCCCTGGAGGATGGTTTAGGGTGCACAACACCTCCCAGGAGAAAACCACGCCAGGTTCAAGTCTGCAGAGTCTCTGTTCCCTCAATTTCCCTCCATGAAACACTCAGTGGGAAATCTGCATCTTCCAATCCATCCTGCTGCTGCTGGAAATTCGTGATCCTTCCAACCTAATACATCACAGTTGCCATTTCACTGGCAGGATTTTTAGCTTCCCGCATGATCTCAGCATCTTGCTGGATTTCAGTGCTGTGACTAAGGCAGGGGAAGAGGAGTCTGGGGGTGGAGTGTGCAGTGATGATCCCCCAAACCAGGAGTGAATCAGCTCCACTTCAAGGGCTGTGTTGGTATTTCAGCAGCTGCCTCACTGAGGAGACGGAAGCACACTTCTGGAGCAAGGATACAAATCACTGATTATCCCTCCAGCACTGGTGATGATGAAATCCTGGGGTTTGGGCTCTCCATGCCCAGCCTTCCTGGTAACTATGGTGTCCAAACGTGTGCATCCAGAGCTCCTGACATGCTGCCTGCAGCACCAGCAGCCTCACCAATTAAGGATTTGCCGTGGCGAGCAGGGATTAAACACTTTTCATTAGCAAGTTTAGAGATTCTAAAGCCCTGCTACAGACATCTGCCACCCACACTGTGAGGGGAACAGCTGTACAGTGAGAGATTATAAAGCAGGAAGATGAAGTGACGTTTTGGAACTTTATTGTCTCCGTACCCTGAGCCCTAAAATCCCATGGAAACAATTATGTTTAATATGAAGCATTGCTGTTTCCTTCTGGGCGGGTGGGCTATTTGCCCTGTCTCCCCATAGAGGTTAAAAATAACAATGCATTGCTCATTTTGTGCTTTGTTAAGATTACCTCACATTTCCATCACAATCAAAACAGAAAAATCACATTGAATATTCATAATATTGTGCTATATAAAGCTCACGATGCAGGGGAGAGCTGAATTGTTATTGTATATTTTTGTTATTTAACAATTATCACCATGAGAGTTTCTAGAACATAATTTTGTGGGGGGAAAAAAATTAAATGAAATAAGCAGCCACCTTCTTTCAAAGTTTGACTCTGCAGAGCTTTAATTCCAATCAGCTATAACAAAACTGATGACAGAAGGGGCTTTCAGCATGTTAATAGCATAGCAACATACTGGGTGCACTTGCAAATCCATTTGCTCTGAGATGCTTTGATCACTTAATGTTCTACATGCAAAAAGCAGTGTTTTCTGAAGGCAACACCCAGCGAGTGAAGCATCTGTAAAAGAAAATCATCTCCCTCATTCCTCAGAAATTCTCCATTTGCCTGGCAGAATTTGCAGTCACCACGAGCTCCTGGAGCCCAGATTTTTGTAGGAATCACAGGCCAGCACCACCCCCTGTGCATGAAAACTCATCTTGTTGTTGCAAGCACTGTAAAATATTTATTTTCAAACAAACATGGAGTGTTAGAGGCCACCTGCTACCAGGGTGTCCAGAGCCCAGGTCCCCAGTGAGGCCATAAGGGGACTACTGCTACACTAGGAAATAAAACTGTGTTAGGAAACCACGCTGGGCACTGGAATGTGCTGATAAACATTTTTACAATGATCCCTGATGGGGTTTTTGCCTAGGCAGTGTCTTGACATTTCCTGGATGCTGAAGGATAGCTGCCACAGGCCCAAACCCCTTCCCAGTGGTCAGTCTGGATGCAGCAACTTCAAATCCCAGTATGAAAAAGGTTTAGTTGTATAAACATAGCTCATTCTGGCCTCAGTGCTGGAAAATGCTCTCAGATCTCCTTAATTTATTTGTGGAGATGTTGCCTTATCATAAAAACAAAAAAAAAAAAAGGAGGTTACTGGTTTAGGTGCATGCAGGACACAGTTTTATCTGCAGCCTTTGGCACCGGGGTCTGTAAAGTCATTACAGCTGGAGCTGGCACAAAACAGAGGCACAAAACACTTCCCCAATGCCCAGGAGGGGCTGTAAAGTGGCTGTTTCCTGGCAAAAGTCAGGGCTCAGGCATGGATGTCGGAAAGTGCTCCTCCTTCAGGGGCTGCTGCTCTGCATCTGACTGATGGGAGAGAGCAGCCAAGGGTGGGGGGACAGAGATTTGCTGCTGGGACACTGAGCAGAACAACCTGGAGCTCAGGAAGGTGACAGAGTTTTTCTCCAGCTGCCTCCGGGGCTGAGATGATCAGTGACTCAGTGCAGGGTCACCAGCAGGAGCCTGTGCCCACCCTCACAGCCCTGAAGAGCTTCTCAGCCAGGTTTGTTAACTTGGGCTTAGCAATGGTAACGTGGGGGGAACCCAAAAAAAGAGCTGACTTGTGTTTGACCAGCCTGCAGTGAAGTAAAAATAAATATTCAGTTCTCAAGAACTGGAGCCTTAAATTAGCCCAAAGCAGGACTTGTACAGAAAAGCTTAAGCATCTCATTTTAGATGTGACACAGAAGGTTCAGTAGGTAGGGAGAGATCTCAGCAGTTCATCCTGTTAACCAAAAGACCAGGTTTTAAAGGGTATTATTCTTAACCTCCTGTGTTTTCCACTTCTGTAGTCATATAACTGGTCAGAGGAGTCATAATGTTCTTCATTTTCACAAAGAGAATCACAGAATGGTTTTTGGGTGGAAAAGAACTCAAAGATTATTTGGGTCCAAGGCCCTGCCATGGGCAGGGACATTTTCCTCTACCCCAGGTTGCCCAAAGCCCCATCCACCCTGGTTTTGGACACTTCCAGGGATGGAGCAGCCACAGCTTCTCTGGGCAGCCTGTGCCAGGGCCTCACCACCTTCATCTTAAGAAATTTCTTCCTAATATCCAATCTACATCTACCTTCTTTTGGCTTGAAGCCATTCCCCCCTGTGCTGTCACTGCATGCTCTTGTAAGAAGTGCCTCTCCCGCCTTCCAGTACAAATAATCTTTAACAATAATATAACTAATCACTAAAATCAGTCTGTATTTGTAGAACACCAAATAAAAATAACGTGTAATGCATCCTTAGCAAAGCCTCAAAGCTGGGATATCTTGATCTCTCCAAATACCTCCTTGTTTCTTATATAAGGTGATGGGTAACACACGTCATCTGATTTGAGGTGTCTAAATCTAAGCTCCCACTTTAGTTATGACAGATTTAATCCCCAACAGAATGATTTTATATCTTGATAAAACATGCAGAACTACTTAGGAAAACCAGGAATCTCTCTGTAGCCTCTGC
This sequence comes from Nicator chloris, assembly GCA_013400495.1. Lineage (NCBI taxonomy): Eukaryota > Metazoa > Chordata > Aves > Passeriformes > Pycnonotidae > Nicator > Nicator chloris. The sequence goes on along the minus strand of WAAE01001771.1, from coordinate 16,386 downwards.
TGATGAAGGGGTGGACTTCAGCTGGCTGGAGGATCCTGAGGTGGTTTGTGGATGTTGATGATTTTGCTGTGGACACCACATGTGACAAATAACCAAGGTCCTAAAAGTCTGCCTAGATGGCCACAGCTGGCTGAGATGGATTTATAGAGACTGAAAGACCACTAATTCAGCATCAGCTTGGCTTTGCATAATGTGAGGATAGCAGATATCAGGGTGGCCCTGGGGGTGCAGCGCTCACAAGCCTATCCCCACCTGTGGGTGGTGACCCAGACTGGGAAAAATGTGTGGAAAGCAAGATATGTTTTGAGTATAACATTCTGGTGTAAACCTCCCAGCTGCTGCCTGCAAATGGTTTGGAAAATTATGAAGTTAATGTTTTTCTTCAGAACATGGAGTTTAAGGGAGCCTAATCAGCTTGCCCTTTACTCTCGGGTTTTTTTTCCCAAGACATGATAGATAAGAGTCTTTTTTTTTCCCTGAATGTCCCGTGGTGAAGAAAAAGAAGAGTCAAGCTGCCGTTTCAGGTTTTCTCTTGTTTGTTTATTATTTCTTATCTACAAATTCTTTCTGTGTCCTGCCAAGGTCTTGTTTCAGGGGCATGAAGCAACTCCCCATCCACGACAGGCGGGCAGAAACTTTATACTACATTCTACGTATCTTTCATTTACCATTAATCACCAATACCTACTACTAATGTTAGACATGTCACCTCTATCCTACACCAATCCCTGTGAGCCACTACAGCAGAAAAATGGATACCAAGAAGAACAAAAAGGACAAGGACCACACCCAGGTCCTCCATGTTTTTCTTTTGACCCCTTTCTAAAAATCCTAATATTCTACATTTGCACCCCGTGATTACTTAACTACTACTATTACTACTATTTTTCTTACATTCTCTTGACTTGTAATTAATTTCACAAGCTGAAAGCTTTTCCATGGACTGAGAGCCAGGACAGTGTCTCTCTGGGGCTCTGTGCAGGGGTGTCCCTGACCCCCTGCTGTCTCTCAGGGCTCTGTGCAGGGGGGTCTCTGACCCCCTGCCAGGATCTCAAACCCTCCAGGGCAATCAGAGGAGTGCCCTGAACTCTGACACTTTACCATACTTCCTTTTTTTTTCATCCAGACATGGATATAAACTGATTATTGTCAGCCCAAAGATGCACAGTAATGTATGTTGTGTCTTTGTTTAGAGGGGTACTAACAATGAATGCTGGCAAAAAGTTTTAATGCTGAGAAAACTATGATTGTTTAGCCTGGAGAAGGCCCTGGGCTGATGTTATTGTGATCTTTTAGGACATGAATGGGAAGATCAAAGTGTTGAAGAGGCACTTTTGACATGGCAATATAGTGATAAGACAAGGGGGAATGGCTTTAAGCTGGAGGAAGGTAGATTTATATTTGATATTTGGAAGAAATTCTTCCCTGTGAGGTTGGTGAGGCCCTGGCACAGGGTGCCCAAAGAAGCTGTGGCTGCCCCATCCCTGGAAGGGTCCAAGGCCAGGCTGGACAGGGCTTGGGGCAACCTGGCATAGAGGAAGGCGTCCCTGATCATGGCAGGGGGATTGGAACGAGATGATCTTGAAAGTCTCTTCCAACTCAAACTATTCTATAATTCTATAATAAGGAGAATTTCATATGAATGAGGGAAGATGGGGTGGATTTGAGGCAAGATGAGGGTTGGTGGCTAACCAAGACAGACAAACAGTTTGGATTTTATCCCTTTCTATCTTTCTTTCTGCTCCTAGAAATGTTCTTTCTCCAAAATCTCACTTCCATGTTTGACATCCCTTGGAGTCCCACAGGGACCTTCTTCATCATCGGATCAGTTATTTATAAAATATAAAAATATGTCTGTTTGTTGAGTGATTTTACACAGACACTTTGATTTGTTGGTCTTTCATTGAGCTGACTTCTGAAATCAGAAATGTATGGCCTTAAATGCCAGGATTGTTGACTGAGTGCATTGGGTTGGAGGCAGGTGCAGGGTTACACCTGAGTGTTTGCTCTTGCTGTCAGCTTAAGTTCAGTGTCTCTGGGTAAAATGTGCCCAATGCCTTCACTGTATTTGCTTTTTCCTTTGTGCAGCAGCATTAAAGAAAACAGTCAATACTTCAGCAAATATTGGGGAAGGTTTGCAGTACGTGTAATGTGTCCCATTGCAAGAACAAATGGGTTCCATCCTTCACTCTGAGAGTTTAAATAGCAGATTACCCTCTGCACTTGGGGTAGATAATGTTTCAGTTCAACATTATTACCTGAATTTTGCTATCATTACAGGCATAGTCAGGCTGCTGTTGTGTTGGGTGCAATACAGACAAAGGAGAAAAAAAAGTAGCCTGTGCTAGGAAGATTATTTCCAAATGCATTTTCACTATTGGAAATCACATTCTCAGTTTCTTCCATCCAATCAAAGGACGCAGGTAATGCCATGTTAAGTGTGCTGCTGATAAAAACAAATATCTGGTTCTACCCCAGCTGGTCACATGAGCCTGAGATGTCACTATCAGCAAAACTCCACAGATAGTTACACCACTGCAGCACACGGAGCATGAAAAGGCTCTGAATTATTTATAACAACTGTGCCAGCTTCTCAGCAGGAGAAAACTGGCAGAGCTAATTAACTGATATCCCCCAACTGATCTTCCAGCTCATATTTGAGGAAAAACTCCAAATAACTCACGGAAGTCAGGAGCTGCTTTGCCTGCCACAGACTGTTCTGCTCTCGAGCTTGCAGGAGGAGCACATGGCAGGATGTACAGAACAAGTTTTTTGAGTGGTTTGTAACCAAAATGTGCCTGTGTGATTCCAGGCTGGAGCAAAACGGGATACCATCCATTTTCCTTCCTTGCCCCACTACAGAATAAACCTCAAGTGCTGAAATAAAGGCCATATTTTATGGCAAGTACAGCGTGAGGGTCATTAGCTTTCCCATTCGGCTTCATCAGATGGCTACACAGCAGGATGCATTCCAAATTTATTTGATAGCTTGTCAATAAGCAGCTGCCTTTTAATAGCTCTTAACTTCATGGACTTGAAAAACAAAATGCCTCATGCTCACATTAAACCAAGTGGTCCATCACAGGGATCTCAGCTTTTTCTGGCATAGAAGGCAGAGAAGAAAATGACCTCTGACTGCAGCTTTCAGTGTGATTTTGTGAACACTCATCACCAGGGAACAGAGACAGAGAGTTGCTGAGCTGGGAATTACAGTGAGGAGAAGAGGGGTGAATCCTGCTGGCTGTAGCTAGGGAGGGTTGTAGGAAGGACATCAGCAGGGAGCAGGGGCAGCAATGGGGACTCCAACGTGTCCCCTCTCTAAGTAGGGACAAGAGGGTAAAGTGATGAGCTTGTCAAAGATCTCCTTCATATTCTGGAAACAGTTAAGGGTGATCATAACTAAGAATTTCAAGGGAGGATGGGAAACTCCACTGTATCCCACCCCATCCACAGGTAGGGGGTCTGTTCTGCAGGTACTGCTGGGCTGAGGGGCTGGATTGTCACAGGCATCTTATCAGCTGGAAACTCACGACCAAGGGTCAATACCTATGAGATCAGAACACAGAATCTCAGCAGTTTGTTATAAAAGGGCCAAACACTTGCAGAGCTGTGCCAGTACAAGGCACCTTTGTAAGATGTACTGCTGGCAGGCACTTCTCAGTATTAAATTGCCTCCCTTTATTGTCCCTCTAGTCTCTGAATTCTTTGGAGATTTATGTGGTATGACCTGGTGGTGTGGGGCTGAGTGAGGCCTTGGCAGGTACAGAAGTGAGGAAACAAACATGAGGGTGGAGTTCAGGATACAAATGAAACCAGAGGAGGGAAATTACCAAGATCTTGTAAAATGGTCAGTGATCACTCTTTTTGTTCCCCCTGAATCTTCCCCTAACATTATACAGATTTTGTTTTTCTTCTGAGCTGTCCCTCACCTCAATTTCATTCTACTTATTCTCTCTTGTTATACTGTGAACTTTTATCAGCCTGTTCAACTGACACTGAATAGTCCTTAGCTGAGAGTCTAAACTTGTTCTTACCTATGGATTTATTTGTGGCTGTATTTTATACCTTCCAAAGCATCTGTAAATAAAGCTCAAGTTCAAAACCAAGTCTGCTGTCTCCCTGCTTTGGTCAACTCTCTTTCCAGGCCTTGAGACACACACAGAAGCAACAAGAATTCTCTTGTTCTGTCACCAGGGTTAACTTAATTTTTAATTCCAATGGAATGATGGAAGAGGGATCATATTGAGTAAGTAGGCACTAACAAAAGGGCAACCATTGCAATTATTAACTGCAATTTATACCATGTCCTACCCTTTTGAGAGGGTAAAACCCAAGCCAGGTACCAGATACCCATTGTGAAATGGGGTTAGAAGTCCTTTTTGCTTGAAATCAACTTCATGACTCCTTCAGCTGAACTGGCTGGAGGAAATTTAGAAATATACTCATTAAATTTCCATGTAGAAGTGGGTGCTGACCATGATTTTTTTCCTTTTACATTGTGACACAGGCAACACAGGGAGGCATTGTTGAGCTACAAAGTGGAGTTCTCAGAAGGCCCTGCCAAAGAGAAAAGGATCATGTCAATATTTATTAGACTTTCCAGCAGCTTGTTAAGTCAGTAGGAGAGCTGAATCCCAGACAAACTCCAATTAGATTTAGTTTCAAAGTGAAGGCTTCTTCCTAAACTATCCAACAGGGAAATGTCACTGGCACTGGTTTGGACTTCTTCTTTCTTACCTCTTTCTTAACTCTTTGTTATCTGGCATTATCTCTTTGGTCAAAGTTTTGATGGTGCTGGCATAGGGAGCATTGCTCCCTAGAAATGGACAATGTTGGCCAGACACTTTCAAAGTGTTTGTTTAAAATGCCCTTATTATTTACATAATTTTGGCATAAGATAATGCTTGTGTTGAAAATGAGCAGAATGAGGGTAGATGTAGATCAGGTATTAGGAAGAAATTCCTGCTTATGAGAGTGGTGAGCCCCTGGCACAGGTTGCCCAGAGCAGCTGTGTCTGCCCCATCCCTGGAAGTGTCTAAGGCCAGCTTGGATGGGACTTGGAGCAACCTGGGATAGTGGAAGGTGTCCCTGCCCATGGCAGGAGGGTTGGACCTGAATGATTTTTAAGGTCCCTTCCAACTCAAACCATTCTGTGATTCCATGAAAATCTCTTCTCCCAAAGAGGAAGAGCAATTTCTCCATAGATGGGGATGGGTCTTGTGGTTGCTGAAATCCTCACAGCATCACCTTCAGCTGATTCACTCAGACTGAATGAGCCTCAAGGCACCCAAAATGCCCCTGTTTTTGAGGGCAACTAAAGTGCAGTCCAGAAGGGTTTAACAATAATTCCTTTTCTGGTCCTATGAGGGGAAAAGCATATTTCCGGGAGGTGTATTCTTACTGCATGATGCAGGAGTGGAGCAGGTCTGGAAGGAAGGAAGGAACTGGTGTGAGACATCTCATTTCTGCAGCACTTGGGAGATTTGGAGGCAGATGTGAGATGTCTCAAGCTCCTCTTCCCAGATTGCAGCTGGGGTGGAACAGGGATCATAACCCAAATTCATTTATTTTGGAGACAACTGTGGACTAATTGCAAAGGAAAGAGTTGTGGAAAACAGGAGAGAGATGCAAGCAGCTGCTCGATGAAGATTTACCCCCAGGGAGAGCTTTAGGGTGAAAAGTTCCCACTTTGCTAAAGAACTTGGCAGAAGTAACACTTTTCCCCTGAGCACTAAAGAGGCAACCTGAGCTTCCCTGGGGAAAACAATAAAATAAAAAAAAAACATTAATTCTGATCAGCAGCCATTTCCTCTGGTCCTGTGGATCTTGTCACTGAATCCTTACTAAGTGCACGTCAATAGTCAAAGATATTGCAATGAGAATTCTGTGATTTGGTACCTAAAGAAATAATATTTTCATCAAAACTCCCTAGATTCCTTCCTCTACCTATTTTTCCCCCTTGGGGCTTTTGTTTTTTCAAAAGCCCTAAGTTGCTTTTGAAAGTAAAATTGAGCCATTTCAGCTGTCTGACCTTGCATTGCCACGAGGAACTGTTGGCACTCCAGTCCCTCACAATAAACACAAACCAGGGATCTGTATTCAAACTCCTCTTTCCTGGCCTTTCATTTACACCCCTATATCAAAGCCACTACTGCAGAAAAAGAGTAAAAACCTATATTTCTGTTTCAATGCCCCCATTTTGCAATTCAAGGCAGTTTTACTTTACCCGAGGAGCAAGTATTTAAAACCAGATTGAAAACCATTTGTTTGAAGCGTGCTTGTGGAGATTGGTTTACTCTGTTCCCTTTCTGGGAGCACAAATACTGAATATAATCCACCTGGGAAAAGAAGATTTCTATTGATAGCTTCATTTAGCAGTCCTTTTTGCAAAAATCGACTTCTTTTACAAATCAGGTCATGTTCTTTCATGAAGACTCCAGCTGATCTGTTCAAAATTCTACCTGTGTAAATAAACAAACAAACCAGTGATTTTCACTTCCTCATGCTCTTCATCCCTTCTCTTTTTCACCTCTGACCTTTTCTTGCCTACAAATGATTATGGAAAAAGTCTTATTTAAATACATTATTTCCTTGTAATAGTAAGGTTATTTTTTAAGAGGAAATTTTCACATAATGTCAGAGCAAAGAAGTTACTGTACTTCCTACTCCTTTGAACAGTGACTTGTGAAGAGAGATGAATGGGGAAAAGTAATATGGCATAAGTCTTTCTAGAAAGAAAAAAAAAAAAAAAAGGCCTGTAATCCTGGTACCAATCTAGTAAATCTGAATTCAATTTAGCAGTTCCAGATATTGCCTGTGGGAAACAGCAAGTTGAATTTTAGCTGCTTGATGGAGTGAAAACCGAGATTACCTGCTCACTAAGGTTATTTTAGCCTAAGTTAAGATTTTTTTTCCCCTTTCCTGATAGCATTCATGCCCTATGAAAATTCATCTCTGGCAAGGCAAAACAGAAGAGAGCAAATAACAAAGCTTTGCCAGCTTTTCTCCAGGGTCTAATAATTTTTCTTACTATCAACTTCTACTTTTGGTACATTTATTTCCTCTCCAGGATTTTTGTCCCATCTTTCACTGCTGATTTCCCTGAAATATTAGAGAGCCTGGTGACATCTCTTTCATTCTCAGTCTGCATCCCCTGCATCCCCAAGGGCTTGCTGCAGCTTGAGATGGACTGACTACAACCCTCAGAGCACTGACAAAACACAACTTGAGTAATTTGAAAGTTGGCTAACGTCAAGATGAGTCAATGTATTATTCCAAGATAGACTCGAGGCACCGAGACAGAGCCCTGATGTAAAACCTGGGACAGAGGAACAGCAGAACAGACAATGAGGCAAGCAGCTGAGTTGCAAAACTCCTGAAGGTCCCAGAATTAAACCAAGAGTGAAACTGTACAGAGAATTGCAGCCCCCTACTTTATCAAGTTACGAATTTGCAAAAATAAATATTGAAATATACCCACAGTATGTTTGTGCTGGGGATTCACAGAATAGTTTAGGTGGAAGGGACCTTAAAGAAATCCAGTTCCACATCCCTGCCATGGGCAGGGACACCTTCCACTATCCCAGGGTGCTCCAAGCCCCATCCAAGCTGGCCTTGGACACTTCCAGGGATGGGGCAGTCACAGCTTCTCTGGGCAACCTGTGCCAGGGCCTCACCATCCTCACAGGGAAAAAATTCTCTTTAATATCCAATCTAAACCTGCTCTCTTCACCTTAAAGCCATTCCCCTTGTGCCATTTCTACATGACTTTGTAAAAAGTCCCTCTGCAGAATTCTTGTAGCACCATTCTGGTTTTTAATCAGGTGATTTGAGTTGTTGGAGGTGTTTAATCAGAGTATGATGCTATTAATTATCTTGAATGCTGTAAAGTTTATCACTCTCATTTGAAAGGGGCAAAGAACCTGTCCCAGCAGCACAATTCTGCAAAGACAGGCTTGAGCCTCCTTCCCCATGGAGACCAGGAGTTAGCAAAATTAATTGTTTTGTTTTTCCAACCGGCCATGGCTGTGCCCAGCTTTCAGCCTGGTGACTGACCACTCCTCCAGGCTGCAGCCCAGGGACACAAGAGGAGACCACCTGGAGACAAACACACTGAATGGGTCTGAAGTGGATGATTATAATTTGCTATTTACTCAGCACTATAAATAACATGACATTTTTCAGTAAGTAGCAGAGCAATAATCGGCTCCCCACTCTGAGCTATTGTAGCTTGTGCTGATATAATGCAGAATTATGCTCATCTATTTATTTTTTATTGTTCTGACTAATGTGTGATCCCAATCCAAAGCATCCTCTGGTGTCTGATTCACCGTGTGCTGCTGGCCTGTGGGATTTCTTTTCCAGTGTGCCTGAGGAGGGTGCCAGCCCTGGGGACCTGCTGTGCACACGTAGTGAAAGACTGAATAACTCACCTGAGACCTGATCTGGGAGCAGAGAACAGAGGCAACAATCAGAGGGAAAACTAACAGCAACCACAGTGTGGTTTCCTCTGGGCAAAGTCCCAGGTTCTCAACTGATGTGTGCAGGTGAGGTTTGCAATGTTGGGTGAGTCCAAGGAGGGATTTTTTGGCTTTACAGTGATAGAAATATTTGACATAAGCAGATGCAGATGAGGATGAATGGTGTGCTGCACATGTACATGCAAATAATTATTATCTGTGCTTCTACCTAAACATGATTGTGTAATAAGGGAGAGGAACAATCCTGAATGTGCATTTTCACCCCCAGGGCAGCTGGATTGTCCCGTGGGCCACTCTGCAACAGCAAACTGGTGACATTTGTGAAACAGCTCTAGGACTTTACTGAGGTGGTCCCAAAGACCAGAAGTTCAGCCACATAAAGAGATGCCAGTGATGCATCAAACACTTGGGGACACAGAGCTCATGTGAGTCACAGCCAAGGAAAAATGCAATAATGCCATGCAGATGCCACTTTCCATCCCAGATTTGTACCTTCTGCTGTTTAGGCCTTTATTTGGGGGAAATAACTTTCCCTCCACACTTGAAAAGCAGTTTCTTTAGGCTTAAAAATTGTTCACTCTTATGAAATGCAAAAAATTTGACATGAGGAGCCTGTCAGCTCTTTTGTCTCCAGATAAACATAAATCTTTTGTCTCCAGATAAACATTAACTTCTCGTCCTTCCCTGGTCTTCTCTACTCATTTGTCTTTTATTAACTACTCAGTCTATTAAATTCCCAGGACTGTAACTTTCTTTTCAACTGATAATTGTACAGCAACTTGCACAAAGACTTTGTCCCAGGGTTGGGATTCTGAGTAAGTGCAGATAATTTCTCTTGTTTATTTTACCTGCAACATAAGGGATAAAAAAGGATTTGCCTCAAGACATTTATTAGCAGTGAACTTTGCTCATGATACAGTTCCTCACTCCTTCTCCACAGCAGATATTTATTGGTAAATTCCAAGTGTTCCAGATAAATGAATTAACATTAGAGTGGAACTGTTTCCAGTTCTGATCTTGTCAGCCAAGAGGGAAGCTCTGCATATTTCCAGATGTGTTGATTTGCTATTGGAGACAACATTTTTTTCCTCTTCAAGATGTGTCAGTGAAATAATTCCCTGAATTCATCATTTTATGGGGAAAAAAGTGGTTTTTTTGGCATCAAATAATAAAAGTTGGTGTAAAGTGTTTTTATATGGATATTTTCAGTCAGGCTTATCTCATTTAGGAGATTTCTGCTGAGCCATCCAGTGTGGATATCTGAGTCTGTAAAATTCTTTCTTGGGATATCCCTACCTTCCATCTGTAAGTCTGGAGGGGGAGAGAGCACAAGAGAAATATTTGGCCAGAGAGACTTTTAGAGACATAAAATCATTGAGGTTGGAAAACCTCTCTAAGACCATCAAGTCCACTTGATCATAAAGTGCTGCCAAGCTGCCACTAACCCATGTCCCCAAGTGCAACCTAAACACATCTTTTAAAACCCTCCAGGGGCTGTGACTCCATCACTGCTCTCAGACAGGTCTTCAATCCCTCTCCTCCATTTTTTTCTTTCACCTTGCTGCTTTTCCTTACTGAGTAAATTGAGCTGAAGATTGTCTGATCAGAGCAGGCTCAGAAGTGTTAAGCCCATCCTGCTCATGGCAAAAAGATTCCAAATTCCACAAAAAATCTCTTGGGATAAAGGTCCAGACCTTAAGTAAATGTGGCTCTGGCAATGAAATAATTAGTTTTATAAAGGAGTTTTTAAAAGGAATATTTAGAAATAACAATATTCAATTGTTTCTTTCTACTTGATTTTCTCAGCTTTTCTTTCTGTAACAAATTAGAAGAATCTTAAAGATTAAAGTGTTTTGCAGTTGAGACATTGTCATTAATTTTATGAGCATAAGATCACAAAAATGGCAATACAGAGGATGAGGTTTCAGTTTTGTTTTACTTTAGAGGTACTGAGCATTTGGCTTTATTTCCTTTCCTTTGCTACGGGTTTCTTGCTGATAAGGTGACTGCTTATGTGAATGACTTCAGGTATCAACCTGAATAATGTTCAAAATTAAAAAATTGCAGCTTTTCAGCCCTGTGCCTCAGACTTAAATTCAGAGTCAGCATTAAAAGAGAGATGTTCAGAAAACTGGGAAAAGATGCTGCACACCTAATTGCAACATTAACCAGTAAAATATTAGCAAATTTATTGGGCTTTTTCTACTTGAAAAAAAATTTAAAGGAAGTTCATTATGCTCTGTAATCCTGCTTAAATATTCATCATCTTTTTAATGAACCACATTCATTTTTAAAATGTTCAACCTGAGACGCCGTCTAGCACGACTTGATAATAATATAATTTCTGTATAAGCGTAAAAGGGACAAGAACAGTAAAAATAATTGTATCTCCAAACACCCTAACCAGTTTTCTCCTGACTAATGAGCAGCTGTTTTTCATTAGCAGCACGGTTTTATCTCTTGCCTATCAACCTGCACAGCTGGGCATATTAGAAATAGCTCAGTGCACTGTGGAGCGTATGTTTCCTAAACTGCAGAAACAAATGAGAAGGAGGTATTGGAATTTTTTTCTCAAAAAAAAAAAAAAAAAAAGGGTTTGGAGCTGATTTCTCTCACACTATTATTCACCACGGTGTCATATCTGGAGGCTCGATGTGGGAATGGGATATTACTGCTCTGCCTGCTGTAGAATTGCAGAAAATAGTTCATACCATGCAGAACTTGTGCTACAACGAGCAGAAACTGAGTCACAGGGAGCTGGAACCTTTTGCTCGAGGTTATGAAGCAAGGAAGGAGAAACAGCTACAGCAGGAATTGTTTCATCTGCCTTTTCCAGCCCTCTAACTTCTCCCCCACTCTATATCAGACAGGAATCCTGCTGAAAGATGAACAGTGGGAGAGTTTGGAATGTGAATGGAGTAAAATAAAACAGAGCCTGATCCTAAATATTTCTTTGTGATCTTGCAACTGTCAAGGCAATCGCAACTTCAGGCCAATAGATACCAACTTAGTAAGATTTTTGAATAGTTCTCATAGTTTTGAAAAATACAGAAATAAAGCCCACAGCAAGCTTAAGATGAGGAAAAAATAATTTTTGAAACAAAAGAAGTTAAGAGATCATAGAATCATTTGAGATTGGGAAAGACATCAAGAAGCCCAACTCTTGATCAAATACCACATCCACTAAACTGTATTGCAACCATAATGCAGTGTCTGCTTGGTTTGTTTGTTTTTGGGTTTGTTTCTTTTTTTTTTTTTTGAACACTCACAGTAAGATCTTCCATTGTTGTTATTTATTTCACATATATTGTACTTATTTGAGAATCACAGAAAAGTTGGATGAACCTCAAAGACCCTCCAGTTCCACCCACCTGCCACAGGCAGGGACAACTTCCACCATCCCAAGTTGCTCCAAGCTCTGTCCAGCCTGGCCTGGAACACTTCCAGGGATGGGAGAGCCATCAGAGCAGATGTTTTGCATTGAATGAAGTGGAATAAATGCAAACAAAGCCACCTCATGTCAGCGTGGATGTGATTCTTCTGTAGATCACAGCATGGGAGGGAATCACTGGCACTCCGGAATTTAGGTTAAAGAATTAACACTTTGTTTAGAAGGAACCTCTGGGTATTCCTAGTCATGTTTAAAATAAGATTGTAGCCAATACCACGTGTGCAGTCAGATGTAGGCAGGAAGGGAACCTTCCCTGTCCTTCCTGCAGAATAAGGTACCTTTACTTTTAATTGCAATACCAAAACAAGGCATTAGTCTGCAATATTTAGGTCCAGAAGAAGTACAGGAGTCATCCTCCCCATTAAAATAAAAAAAAATAATCTCTTCTTAGCAAGCCCTAGTGCTGGCTGTTTGTTTATTGCAGCTCAGTGTGTGAAGTTAAGGTCTCATTATTTACTTAAGCATCAATTGGTATTCCTACCTTTAAAGATAAATGCAATTAATGAAAACCTTGAAATAGGTCTTGTGCTTTCACTCAGAAGTATAATGTACACGTCTCCCTTTATACTCCCCTGCTGCAGGAAAGCAATCAAAATCCTATTATACTGACTTAACTACCTGCTGCCAGCTTTGTTGACCTTGTTTGTTTGGAAATTAAAAGGCAGGTCATGGCAGAGCTGAACTGCACAACCTGGTAGCACAGAGAGACAGAAGAGAGGTGCTCTGATTATTTGGAGGGCGTCAGGCAGATCACACCACACTTAGGCACTGTTTGGATGGGAACAATGTTTGGAAATGGCTTCTCCCAAATGCAGAAATCTTATATTTTTGTGTGCTTTGAAAGAAGGCCTTGATTTTGTTTTGTTTTGTTTTCCTGTTTTTCCAAAGGACTTGTGAAGCTGGGTTTCTGCTGGGCTTTATTAGCACCCTCTGGTATATTTATAGATGTATAAATACACATTCTGCATCTAGATGGCAACAGCTAAAGCAGCTGCCACACTTCCTCTCTCAGGAGAGAAATGCACACAGCTCCTTGAAACAAAAAGTGCTCCTTGGCATCCAAAAAGTCACAATACTGTCTTAGGAATGGGCAACTGATGTAGAAAGAAGATTTAAGAAGGTAATTTATCATGGAAAAGCAGGATAGTTAAGAGCATCCATAAATTATCCTGAAATAAGAAATTATCTTCTTTATTCTGTGGAAAAGAAAGAAGTTGCATTGAATTTACAGCAAAGAATCCACAGTGTGTGCTGAAAGGAGATACACGTCTTAGGGTGGACCAGGTATTAGTTTGAGATAGAAAGAAAAGAAATTCGTGTCTGTGTTGGTTAACCCTTCACTCACCTTGTCTGGTGCCATTTCCCCTTGGGTAGGACACATGGGTTGGTGTAGGTCAGCACCCTTTTCAGGGATACTGTTCAGAGACTTTCCTGACCCATCCTTGTCCCAGTACCCTAATCCTAATCCAACTCCAAACCTGGCTAAAAACTTGGCTAAAATCCAGCAATCCCTGCAGGAGGTTAATTTGACTGAAGTGGTACAAGGTAAAGCAACGAGGCAAAACAACTCATATAATTCTGATATACACTTTCTCCTCCTTTTTTAGATTTCACATTTTATTTACCATACAGCAACAGGAGCCCTTTATGCAGGAGGCTTATGCAAGCCAAAATTCCTCCCATGACTGCTGTAAATGGCTTTCTGTCCATCTGTCCTTTACTCTCCTCAGTCACATTCATCCTACTAAATGGAGCATTCAATAGGTGATCGGGAATCTGGTTCCCTTTTCATGGAATCACAGAATAATTCAGTTTGGAAAAGACCTTTAGGATCATCATATCCAACTGTCAATCATGTTCACTATTGAACCATGTCCCCAAGTGCTACCTCCACAGGTTTTTGGAACACTTTTTGTCAGAAAGGTGTAATGCATCCTGGTTTAAAGTCATTGTGCAAAAGGGTTCAGCTGAGTTTCACCCTGAAAGGGCAGATTTCTCTCTATTGCTTTACAAAATGAATCAGGGATAACTAGGACAAGTGTAAATACCTGTATATATTCATATTCATATACAAATATATGTATATATAAAAGCAAAACTGTCCCGTCTGGTTTAAGTGGAGGAGAGGAAGATGGCTCACACCTAAAGATAGAGGCAGGGAAATGAAGCAATGCATCACAGAATTAAATCTTTCTGGAAGAGCAATTTCTCCTAAAAATTTCAAATGATATTTTCCAACTGAGACTCAGAAGACAGGCTAAATCCTCCTTATAACTCCCACGCTCGTTTTTTGTTTTAGATGAATAAAACTTTCAGTACAGGAAAAACTCAATGATTAAAAATTACAAATGTACTGAATATGCAGCACTTTGATGCAAACATCTTTGCAGTAAAAGGCCAGGTGTTATATTAAACAGTGTTTTTATCTGATCCCTGTGGAAATATTCCCTCTGGAAATGCGGCAAATCTTTCATTTTAAAGGAATCTGTGAATTCTGGGGCATTACACAGTTGCAGAAGGTGCATTCAAATGCTAATACAGTTTTGGATAAAGCTGTGGAATTGCCTCCTGCTTGACAAGTTTACATGGAGAGGAGTGTTCTTCCAGCTTTTCAGAATTCCTGACAACAGCTGAGTACAAAACCTGAAACTTCAGTGCTGGTTGCCTCTGTCCAGTGATATTTGATTGGAGATGATGTCAGCTCAGTCTTGCCTGGAAGGATTGATCACACATATATGTGGGGGCTGAAACTGCCAATGAATCTGTTCATTATTAGAGATAATTCTGTCCTTCTGCTTCCACTACATATGCATTTTATAGCTGTACCTACCAGAAGAACAATTGCCTCAAGCAACAACAAGAATGGTCCATAAAAATCTTTCTAAGTGGATTACATTAAAAAGCAGAGTTATTTATGATTGCTTCTTATGACATGTTGCCTGCATGACTTGCTTAGCTTCAGAGAAATTAAATTTTCTTGCCTTATTTTCTTTTTCTTTTCTCTTTTTTCTTTTTCTTTTCTTGTTTCAGTTTTGCCCTCTTACTCTTGTCAGTAATTCAAAGCTAAGACTGGCAGAGAAGGGAGAAGGAGGCAAAGAAAGTTCAGTACCATGGTTCTGTTTTTTGAAAGGCCTGGAAATTCTGCTCTAAGCAGGACCATTTGTCTTATTTGCTCTCTTTGGGTTTTGCTCCCCTCATTGCTTGTCAGTAAAAATGATCAAAATTCAGCAGGCACGATGGATCTGATTGCAGCATCAGATGTGAAGCTGGAACTGATTGCAAAATCATCGTGAAAACCTGGCTGGGGACTGACCTGTCAGCAACAGGGAGGCTCTGACCTCCAGACTGTGGCAAACATTTGGAGGGAGATCACAGTTTTGAGTAATTAGTCAGAGAGGTCGCTGCTGAAACCCCTCTTCATCAGTCCTGCTTTGCACTTGTCTAATTCCCCATCAGAGCTGATCAAAATCTAATATTAGTGACATCCAGCCAGTGACATCCAAAGGGAGACCACAGCAGCCCAAATCAGCCAGGCTATAAATCACAGAATCATAGAATGGTTTGGACTGGAAGGGACCTTAAAGATCATTTCATTCCAACCCACTGCCATGGGCAGGGACACCTCCCAATAGACCAGGTTGCTCAGGGTTCCTGAGGTGTTTTTAATTAGAAAGAAGCTCTCTAAATAGCAGAACCTCTTTAAATAAAGAGGTTCAATCACCTTCCCACACATGCAAATAGAGGGGAGATATGCATGCTAAATAAGAGAAAAACCTCTCCTCTAGTTAAATGTGTTAGTAGTTTGCTAATAAAATTTAACTAAATAAGATGTTTTTAAGGATTTTTCTCTAAATTTATGAAAAGAAGAAAAGCTATAGAGATCTGCTTTTTTAAAATATGTGGGTAT
Organism: Nicator chloris; assembly: GCA_013400495.1. Taxonomy (NCBI): domain Eukaryota; kingdom Metazoa; phylum Chordata; class Aves; order Passeriformes; family Pycnonotidae; genus Nicator; species Nicator chloris. The sequence continues at coordinate 548 of WAAE01001771.1, read as the reverse complement.
TTCTTCGTTCTTTTGGATTTTTTTTTTTTTGTTGTTGTTGTTCATTTGAAGATTCTCTGGAATATTTTTTCACCTGAAGTGTCTGAAAACCAGTGGTCTTGCTACCTTTTGAAGTCAGTCACTGGGAGGGAGACCCAGGTTTTGAAAGGTCTGGTTTTTCTCAGCAGCTCTTATCTCCAATTGCCAAACTGAGGCACAGACTCTGCAGTCACACAGATTGCAAGGGAAGGTGAAGCACCTACTGCTCCACTGGAGAAGCTGCTGTTCCTGGTGCAGATGTGCACACATTGTCTGCTTTATTCCTGGGCATGTTCATCAAGGCTCGCACACGCTTTTTAACTAAAGGATCACATGGGTGGAACTCGTCTGCTTTTGACAGTATTTTAGTAGCCTTAAAAAAATGAATTCAGTTTTACTCTTGGAAGTGAAGTGACAGATGGTAAAAGAGCAGGAGGATAAGCAGGAAGAATATTGTGGGAGTCTGTGCAGACATAAATACTTAGCTAATAAATAAGGTGGAGGTAATAATGCCTGTGAAAATATATATA
>WAAE01001770.1:0-15820 GCA_013400495.1 Nicator chloris | reverse complement strand
TAAAGTCACCCTAGGACAGTCTGGAATCTTGATTTGTGGGTGTGAAATCACAGAATCCTCTGGAGCTCATTCCACCCTCTGCCATGGGCAGTGACACTTTCCGCTCAACCAGGTTGCTTCAAGCCCTGTCCAACTTGGCCTTGAACAATTCCAGGGATGGGCAGCCACAGCTTCTCTGGAAAACCTCTGCCAGGGCCTCATCATCCTCACGGGGAAGAATTCCCTCCTAGTATCCAATCTTTCCAGTTTTTCTGTAGAAAGTGGGGTGTGACAAGGGAATTGGCTCCAACAAGGCCAAAGATCCGTGTGGGATCTGCGGCCAAGATGACCCCCTGTGCTAGGTCAGTGGGAGGCCTTGTAGGGAGAGAGGCATCCATGGGGACAGGAGAGTTCCCACTGCAGTTCCCATCTCCCTGCAGGCACAGACAGAACACCAAACCAGACCAAAACTTGGTGTTCCCTGTGCTCCAAAGGCAATGGGTGAAAAGACTGGAAATGTTGCACTGCTCAGCCAGCACCACGACTTCCCCCAGTCCCAGCTCTTCTGTTCTTTCAGTTGAATTTTCCCAGGAGCTGTGGTGTGCCAGGGGAAGGACAGATTGCCAGTATATCTAATATGATGCTGATTTTTTCCTTTTTCTTTTATATATTCTCTGTATTCTTTACACATATATTTGTAGCCTATTATTGTATTAGTAGCTAGCTTTCCCAGTAGTTTTCCATGCCCTTTCCCAGGCAGAAAAACAAAATATATTCCAAGGGCCCCTATCCTATCTTGGTTGTCCCTGGCTACCAAGGTTGAAAACAGCCCTTTGAGGCACTGTCTTGGGGTGATTTTATGATGATACTCTATTCCCTAATCATTTGCTTTATGCCCAGTGTCTTGGGTTTAACTATTTTCCCCAGCATCTCCACCAATTGTTCTAGTTTGAACATTTTCCCATCTGTGAGAACCATGATTAGGGTAAAACAAAGGCAAAACAGCTCTAAACTTATGAATTACAAAGATAGTTTATTCACACACACAAGAAGAAAAAAAGAAAAAAATACTTGAAATGTCAAAAGCACCTCCCCTCCTCCCCACAATCCACTCATTTCCCACAATACCATCCATTTCATGTCAATGTCCCAACCTACAGCTGCCCGCAAATGCTGCAGGTATCCACCTATCAGCCTGCTTGGGGTACCATTTTAAAATGCTTATCTAGTATTCAGCGAAGATTCCCTCAGTCCACACTGTAACCAGAAAAAGCATTCCCCAATACTACTAAGAAATAGTCCATTTCTTCCATGAAGTCTTCAGTACTCTCTCTTCAGCAGTATCCATCTGAAGGAGGGAAGGGGTTAAATTCTTGTCTTAGTTCTTTCGCAGCAGTCCATGATATCACATCTCAAAGCTGCGCCCATGGAGACCGGGGGCTCCAAGGCCCCACACCACCCTGCTGACGGCTACCGCCAGAACCCATGGAGACTGGGGGCCCCAAGGCCCCGTCCCACCCTGCTGGCCGGGGCCCCTGGGACCCTTCCAGGCTTCCACATGGGTGCCCCCACCAGGACACAGCCCGAGGCCTGCCTGCTTGGCTGCTCCCACCGCCGCAGCCAAGACCCCTCACCTCCCTTTCTCCCCCCCCTCCGCTGGCAGCGGGGAGAGGGGGAAGAAGGGAGGGCCCTTCTCCGCTACCTGGCCAGGCCCTGCCACCCCCTCCACCATGGAGAGGGTGGCCAGGGGCCGATTCACCCAGGGCTAACGCCCCCCGGGCTCCCATGGGCCGTGGGATCGGGCCAGGCCCCCTCGCAGCCTTCCCCCTCCCTCTTGGGAGAGAGAAAGGCCACGAGGCCTAGCCCCTCCCCAGGCCTCCCATGGCCACGGCACGGCCCTCACGTTACCTTGCCGACAGCCAGAAGGAGAAAAGAGGGCACTTCCTGAAAAGCGCCAACATTTAACTCCTTTGCCCATGTGTGTTCATGCAGACGTAACTTCCTGATTCACAATTTCCTGGTCCAACCCATGACACCCAGAAAGGCTATTGTAGCTTTAAGATGAACCAGGGGGCGGGGCTGGAGCCTGGAAACCCCGGGCCCGGGCTCGGTTCAAACTGGCTCTCTCTGGTGCTCTGGACAGCGTGGACCAGGGATGCTGCACTGTTCCTTTTGTCAGATTGGTTTTTGCTAGTTTGACGCAAGAAGTTTTTTTTTCCCTTTCCCTAGCCTGGAGACTGCACCGAGAAATCCTTTTGGCAGCTTTTTTTTTTTTTCTTTTCTTTTTCCTTGAACTGTCTTGGTTTGTTGTGTTTTTTTTTCCTTCGGCCCAAGGAGTCTGCGGGGGTGGCCCTGGCTGGTCTGGACCCCGGAAAGACCGAGCCAGCAAAAGAAGGGACATTAAACTCCATCAACTTCACCTGCTGCTAGGAGAAGACCCACACTGGAAATCCAACAGCTTCCCAGCTGCTTCGTGAACTCTTTTCTCACCCCTTCCCAGAGACAAAGAAGGGGAGCCGCAGGATGGGGATGGGGTGTAAGGTTTAATTTTTTTTTCCTGTGCTTTGCAGGTGTCTTGCTTGGTTAAGAAACAGGTTTACTTTTTTTTTCATTTTCATTCCCTGGTATCCATTTCTCTCATTGGCAGAAGAAAAGGGAGTTATTGAAGCCATTTCCCTTTAGAGGAAATGCTCATTCCAGGATGTTGTCTCCTGAAATTTGTCTCCAAAACTGAGACAGACACATTTTCATAAACAAAGTACAGCAAGGGAGGGGCTCCAGAAAAGGGTTGAACCAGAAGGGGGAATCATCTCATCACCTGTGCTTCTAATTTGGAATTCTTGTCAATTATGCTAATTTGCTAACCTTATAAAACTGTGTTCACCCCGTGGGGGGTGGGCTTTTGTGTACATTTTTCCATATTTGCCCCTGGAGGCCGCCAATAAAGATCAACCTTCATATTACCTTATATACTATCTTGAAAGCGTGTGTTGTTTTATTTATGGGTTCTTAAGGCATCACATCCATTAGTCCCAGAATTCAGTGATTTCACAAAATTAAATCTGCAATTGTTTAAAAGAAAATAACAGGGATATGAAAATCCCACACACTCAGAGAATTTACCTGCTATTGATTAAATCTTTTATCTAGAAGTACCTGTGACAGATCCCTAGGAGGGATTCTAGTCTTACTAATGGCAATGCTTCCTGAAAATCCCACTAATTACCTGTAGTTTGGAACACCTTTGGTGGTCTTTGATGTCTCAAGTACGAGCAGAAATACGTCAGACATGACCATCTGTCCCTGTTTGAGACAAAATTTGGGAGGAAACTTCCCGAAAGGATGTCTCCTCTAAAAGGCAGATTCCAGCAGCCCCTCTCCTAACTGGTTCGGGAGAAAAATCTCCTTGGAGAAAAGAGGAAAAACCTGGTTTTTTAACGAGCAGAGTATTCACAAGCATGAAAAAATGAATAATATTAAACAATAAAACCTCTCTTTGCTCAGAAGAGATGGAAGGTTCAGAAATAGAGAGTCTAAAAGTCCTTTCTGTAGGTATAGCTCCCTCCGGGCTAGGAGCTGGCAGGGTGGCGTCCCAGGGAGGCCTCTCCCTGCCAAGGTTTGTTGGCATGGGCTCCTGGTGCTGATCTTCTGGACTGGAGAACAGCTGAACAGTTCCAGAAGAAGAAATACAAGCCACAGTCCTGGGAAAACTTTTCTTGCCTTAGCTAATGAGGAAAACCAGGGAAAAAGGCAAAGGAAAACTCCCCGGCTCTCTCTGCAGAGCTGAGAACTCAGAGAGCACTGAACTCCTTATCTCTATGTTTTGAATACAAGCTGAGAAAAATTCCACCACTCTTCCCCCCTCTCTCTGGGCCTAGCTTAAAGCTACAGGACCCATTTCTGGACAAAAAAAAAAGACAGTAGGGATACCGGACCATACAGTCAGCCCAGGACACCATCAGACAGGGCAGTCATTGAATTCCAAGTCAACTGCGGCTGAGAAGTGATTTGGGAAAAATACTAAGGAATTACATTTTTTACATTCTACTTTTAATTATTCTTTACTTAATTGTATCTTTATATTGTATATTTAATTATTTTTATGATGCATTACAAAAAGTCATACAGAAGAAAAAATGAGAGTCCATCTTTGTAGCAGTGTGCTTTTTAGATGGTGGAGCTGCTACCTATATCCCAATAAGCATCTCCTGTGGAAAAGCCACTTGGGGGGAATTCAGGCAAAACAGTCAAGCTCACACATCACACACGCCATGGCTGGCTCAGCAAAGAGAGACAAGAAGGGCCTTTGTGTGATATGTTCCAGCTAGGTTTATTCCAGGCGCCAAAGGGAGATCAGGAACAAAGTCCTTGCCATGTACTGTGCACAGGCCTAAATAGGGGTCAGGAACCAATGGTCTGAGGGCACAGGGGCGGTAGAAGGGGCAGGGCAAAGGTCAGTGACCTATAGGGAAGACAGGGCTGGCCACCAGGGATGCCACAACCAATGGGGAAACGGGGAAAGGAGAAACCATGAGAACCAGGGGCATGGGGAGAGAAGAGACCAGGACAGACCACACAGTGTGCAAAGCACCATGGTGGAGGACTTCCTTTCAGCCTAGGCAGGGAGGACTCTATGGCAGATCCTTCCAAGGCAGGACCCTGGGAATTCCCCCAAGGGTTTCGAGGGACTCCACACATCTTTAAATGGCTGTTGGAACAGGATGATCTTAAAGGATGATGCCTTCCAACCCAAATCATTCTATGATTCAGATTTCTAATGAATTGGCTTCTAATTGGAGTATCATCATCATGATCCCTACCGTACCTGGCTGTTGATATGTGCTGCAGGAACCCCAACTCAAGCACTTCGCTCACTGATTTTTAGCATCTGGGACCCACCTGTGTTGGCAGAGAAAACTGAAATGTGATGAAAAACTGTTATTTTCATAATCTGATGTAAATCCCCCTCCCTGTGCTCCCAACTCACTGCCGCTGCAGGGGAGGTACAATGGGCTGTGCTCTCACTCCTCCCAGCAGTCAAGATCCAGGCTACAGGATACTATATCCTGCCTGGGAAAGGGCAGGAGGCCAGATCCTGATCCTGCATTGCCCTCAGCATGCAGTGGGAGCACAGCGTTGAGGACAACACCGAAACGCTGCACACAGATGGGCCCCTGCACAATGCCGTGGTGCTCCAGGAGGGTGATAGGCTGAGCCCTGGGAACATGGGGCTGTGCCTTGGAACGGGCCCTAAGGATCATCCAGTCCCAGAACCAGACCTTGGTGTCTGTCCTTTGCAGAGGAATCTATAACAGCTCTGGGTTTATGTTTGCTTATTCACAGATCATTCCCTAGGAGAATGACAACAGATCCAACCTGATGTAGAAATACATCACCCATGAGGATTCAGTGTCGACCATCCCCAGCAAGAATGTGCTGTGGGAGGACAGGGACACCTTCGAGTGGGCCTTGAAGAGCTGGTTCCAGTACTCCAAACCCTGTGGTGGAGATGAGCAAGGGATTAGGCACCTGTAACAAGGGAAAAATTACCAAAAAACTGGGGGGAGACAATGACTTACAATTCTTGGCATCCCTTCTTTAAAAGTAGTGTATTATTTTTGGGCCCAAGCATAAAAAACCAGAAGTGCCTGATTGTTTCCAAGTGCCACACTTCCAGCCTAGGCAGAAAAAAGGCCTTTTTAGGTGTTTAAATTCAGACCCCAAAGCCACTTTGGAAGTCCAGACTAAGGCACTGATGCTTCTGTTTCCTGTACTCATGGTGTATACATGGCTCTTAGGCAAGGAATGGGGATTGCAAATCCCAAAATATCTGTCCTGTAAACCCATTTAATAGGTCAGAAAACTCCTATTTAAACCAAATGTTCTTACAAGGACCTGTTTTTCCTGATTCCTGTGACATGTTTCCCAGGGTTCCAGCACACCAAGTCTGGTTGCTGCAGGAAGAGCAATGAGATTGTTCATTGTAGCGTCTGTGGAGGCAGCAAAAAGCCAAAGACCATCTGGAGGATGTGCATCCTGGAGTGCATGGAGCCCCTGCAATTGCAGCTGAGCACAGAGAGCAGGGATTGCTCCTCAGGGCAGGGCAGCTCCAGCCACACTGGATGGGATAAATTTGGTGGGATGCTGCTGGCTTTCCAGCCTGGAGTTTCTGAATATGGAGGGGAGTTTCTACCTCTGTAAGAATGGGTACTGATCTGAGGGAGTGGTTGTAGGATATTTTTCATATATATATAGATATACACATATATCATAAAGCCATGGAATGCATTAGGTTGAGAGGGACCTTAAAGCTCATCTCATTTCCAACTCCTGCCACTTGGCCAGGCTGTTCCAAGCACTTTCTAACCTGGCCTTGAACACTTTCCAGGCATGAGGCAGCCACAGCTAGATAACAGGTAGGAGTTCATGGTGTCTGACTTCATTTCCCATCCTAGCTGGGCATCAGATGAGTGGGAAGTGTTGCCTTTTTCCAAACCTGGCAATTAAACTCAAAGAATACAGAGAACATTTAAAAGAAAAAAAAAAAAAGGCAAAAACCAAAACAGCATCAGAACACTGCAGCAAAACCTCTGGGAATTCTATCAGCTCTGCACAGAGTTTCAACATCACAAGTTTTGGTGCGTTGTAACATCTGCGCAGGGGTAGTGAACCCATCCTCCCTTATGCAAACTGGCTGTGGAACCCCCAACCCTGGGTAGGCCACATCCACAGGACATTCATTCACGTGAGAGGCAGCTGAGGGGGTGCCTTAATCCATCAAAGGCCCCCTGAAGTGCCCCCTCAGAGTCATTCCTGAAGCCTCGCACAACAGAACTGCACCTGATGCAACAAACCTAGAGTCTGTTGTAAGAGACAATGGCAAACTCCTCCCCCCCGAGGGAGGTGCCTGGATTTTCCTACCTGGCCTGAGCGTATATTAACCCATCAGATTCTATGCTTTTTGGGGAGACCTTCACCACCAAGAAAACCAGCTGGAGAGGATCAATGGAACATCGTTGGGATCCACGGAGTGGTGATATTTTCCTTATTCTGTCCCTGTTACTCTCTTTCTGTCCCCTCCACCAATTTCCTATTTCTTTCTCTCTCTCTCGCTCTCTCTCTCTCTCATATTTACTATTAAATAAACCCTGTACTATTGGCACTAGCATATATGGTCTTGTTTGCACCTTAATTCGGGCAGGGGCATTTCTAAGAGCTTTAGTAATCAGATCATAACACCGTGGAAAGACAGACCACAGTATCAGGTTGCTATGAATAAATTATGGCTCGATGCCTTTATTAAAGATTCAGCTCTTTATTAGAAATAAAGCAGCGGGGGAAGCTCGCCGAAGTGGTCGAAGAACTCTGCAGTCCGGGATCTCGGTGGAGGTCTCTGGTGCAGGAGCTCCCTGGTTCCCACGAGCCTGGAGGATGAGCTGCAGTACCTGCCACTGACCACTGGTGGTACAGTGAGGCAGAGGCTCACCCCCCCACCCGTCTGTCTTTTCCAGTAATTCTGGCCTTGCCCAAGCTTGGTTCCTTGTCCCAAAAGTCATGGCGAGTGTTTTGGGGCTAGGGGTTGATGAAGTTTGCTTTCCACTTGCCCATATTGTGTAATTTAAGCTACTTAAATGGTTCTATCTATGTTAAAACACCGTCCTTCCCTTCTAAAAACTGCCCCATGATGCATCGGGTCTCTTCATTTACATCGGGGGGTGGATCAGTTCCTTCGACTAGCCCGGGCATGTTCTATGCATTGTCTTCCCCCGGGGCGGCCCCGCCGATCCAGCTGCACAGAGACGGGAAGAGGGAGGGGGCCACCCGACATGTCCACGTCCGCCCAGCCGAAGAAGCCACGCCGGTCAACACTGCCCTGGTATGGAATCTGCCCGCTCAGCTCCTGCACCGGGGCCGCGCTGCCCCCCGCGGTCCCTGTCCGTCCCGCCGGGCCGCGCCCGCCGGCTCCGCCGGGCCACTCCTGCACCGGCACCAGGCTGCCCGACGTGGCCGCCGCCGAAGCTGGACACCGCCGGCCCTGGACACATCCAGCCCCGGCGCCGGGACCGCATGGGGGCCACAGCGCTGTGCCGGCAGCTCCACCGCACCAGCCGCGCGGATCCGGGCCGCAGCCTCGGCCGGCGCAGCCTGGGCTACGCGGGCCCAGCGCGTCCTGGCCCCCGCCGCACCCTCAGCCCCGGCCGAGAGCCGCAAGGGAGGAAAGCCGGGGCCGGCGGTCGGCACCTCCGGTGGCAATGCTGGGCTCGGCTCCGCGGGTCAAGCGCGGAGCAGGGTCCGGGCCAGACCGCCACCGCCTCCCGCCCTCGGCGGCTCCCGCCGGGCCACGCGCCTGCCGCCTACCCCGCCAGGGCCACGGGGGAGGCGAGGGAACGGGGCACAGGCACCGCGGGAGCCAGAGGAACAGCGTGCTCCAAGCATGGGGCTCCCCATGCCCCAGCCTGGAAATGTATCCGAGTCTATTTATTACAAGGTGAGCACCAACCTTTCCTGAAAACCAACCTGGGGCTGGCTGGGATGCAGGATCTGCGCCCAGTGCTATGACACAGCATGTCCTGAGCTGTCCTCTGTATCTGGCAGTGCTCAGTGACCTGCAGGGATGGGATTAAGAGCCCACAGATCTGTGCTGCGCTGGGGATGGGTGCAATGGGGAATGGCCGGAGTCTGTGAGCGTTTGTAAACTTGCTCCCTGTGATGGTAAGAGAATGGCTGGAATGGGTGCAGTGTGGGAAAAAAATCCTGCCTGGAGAGCACAATGCTGACAGAGGGGTCACATACAGAATCCAGCTTTTTTCCTGTCGTCAGCTCAGCACATTCTGGATGGCACAGCTCTGGGCAGTCCGTGCTTCCCCACACCGGGGTCTCTCCCATAAATGTGCACAAACAGGGTTTAACCACATTGGCCCAAGTTTGTTTGCACAAACTGGAGCAAGAGGTGAAGGTCAATCCAAAGCCAACCCTGGTCTTCCTCTTAATCCCAGCATAAATTCTACAACCTACCAATTGAGGGACTAAACCCACATAAAAATGGAAACAAGATCATTAATGAGATCCCTGGGAATCCCATTGCATTGTTGTAATAGAATTTTTAATAGATGTTTAAGATTTTTATGACAACAATGCATTTCTTTCTTTGGATTATTCACTCTGTGGGATTTGGGGTTTATTTTGATTTTAGGTCCCTCACGGTGGCCCTGACACTGCTCAGGAGCTGGTATGAAAAGCAGAGTCAGAGCTCCTGGCAGGCGCAAAATGTTTTCCCTGAGTGGATGCAGCTGATGCTCATCAGCCTGGCCAGGAGGGATCTGCTTTAACTCCTGTCTTCTGCCAGGGAAAGGATGTTTTCAATTGATTTAAATCAGATTCCGGTAGCCTCATCTCTCACTGATTCCCTGACAATCAATCTGGTCTCCCACCCCTCCTTGCTCTCAGTTCCTGCCCAGCCAGTGCCAACTGTGCGGAGGAGAATTTGTACCGCCAGTAGCAGCGGAAGGACACAAGCACTCATACCCTGGGACTTGGATTGTCCCTTTGAGGGATGCTGGTTGCTGAGATTTAGATAATTCCATACATTTGACTCCTGAAATTTCCTAGCCCAGGGGCTTTGGCTGACATAGCAGCACAAAGACTGTTCTCTGTGTGGTGCCTAGATTTGGGGTTCAGCTTTGCTAGTTTAGATGAATTATACTTACAGCCCTGAAGTCCATGCTGAATTCCTGATGGAATAGCCTCACAGTGCCTCATGGAGCATAGATACTTGTAAGAGTCGGTCTGAAGATCTGATTCTGCCTCACGACCGTCTCTGAGAACTGAGACCCCAAAGACTGAGACTCTGGGAGCAGCGGGGCGGGGGGCCCCTGGCCTGGCTGAGGTGGGATGTCTGCCAAGTCCTGTCTGCAGGTGTGTTCACTGGAGCCTGTACAGAACTGAACTGGCTACCCTGGTTGGCGCCAAGACCCGGATGTATGTCCTGTTGAAACAATGGGAGCTACGGTACATGGCTATAACCACCTGTGCTGAAGATGGAACAGAAGAGGCTTGCACTGTTCCCCCATTGCCTATGGGCTACGATCACAAGAACTCACCCCCCCCGCCTTCGCTCTGGCCAGCTGCCTTCGATTCAGAAAAGACCTATATATTCAGCCTCAGAGAGAAGCCTCTTTGAAGATCTTCCCCAGCAGGATCGGAGGATCCATTGGTACCACGAAGATCACGAGGGCTCCTGAGTGGAGAATCCATTGATCTGCGAAAACCACGAGGGCTCCATTCTTGTTGCCTCAGAGAAGGACTCTTCGAAGATCTCCCCCAGCAAGAATGGGGGACCCATTGGACCAGGACCACGAGGACTCCCACCCTTTCTACAGAGGTTCCATTGGCCTGCGGAAACCACAAGGGCTCCATTCTTGTTGGTAGCTATAATCCCAGAACTTTATCTCTCTCTTTCCTTTTTCTCCATTCTTTTATTCTCTTTTCTTTCCCCTCTATCGCAATACTGAAGTTGGCACTCAATAAAAGTGTATTTCTGTTTAACCATACTGATTTTTGTCCCCTGTTGTGTCTTTTGTACTCTGAGATCCCAGAAAACGAACCATCAGGGCCCCGCACCCATTAGCGGACCCTGACACTTGGCCAGAGCCATCCAGGTGGAGGGAGAAAGAGGGCTGGGGGGCAGCCGGGAGTCAGTGGCAGCCCTGTGCCGCATGGCAGGATCTGCCCACTGACCCACTCTCGAGAGGGGGAGCGGGATTAGGAACAGAGGGTGAGGAGAGAGGGTTAGGTTTTGAAAACTGGGGCCCAACAACTTTGCCTGAACATTCCCCCTTCTTTTCTGTACTGATTCCCTCATTACAAGCCTTCACTATTGACTGAAACAGGGGGAAGAATGGTGCAACAGACAAATCACCTTCTAATTGAATAATATTTAACTGTCTCCCAACCCCATCCCAAAATGAATCTGAAAAAACAGAATCGGGCTAAGTGTATGGAAAAAAATTAAAAACCCAATGAATAAACTGTTTTCGTTCCCCCTTTTTAAACTTAAAATTTCCTAAAACAAGGGCTTGATGAACTTGGATATAAAAACCACGCTCAGATGGGGTAGGCTTAGCTTTGCTGTTGTGGTTTCCCATCTTAAAATGCCTTTTCTCTCCTGACAGTAAAAAGGTAAACTCAAATAAAAAGACCAAAAAAGCTTTTCTCTTACCCTTTCTCTTTGCCGAATGACAGTGGTCAAAACAAATTTGCCAGGAGAGCGGTCACCTCTTCAGCCAGTCCTCTTCTAACGACTCTTGAGGTTTGCTGGCCCGTTTCCCAGGGGAGCTTACCTTCTAAAACGGCGGCAGACTCCCACTGGGGGTGGCTTCTCGGGGAGGAGCTGCTTGAAATCCCCACAGCCAGGCTGTGTCGGAGTAGCTTCTCCAGGGATAGCTTGAAAGCCACGTCCCTGTTTGGGTGCCACTCTGCGGGAGGGTCTCGATCCCACAACCTTCCTGCCTGCAGTGCCTTCGGTAGATCCGCAGCCTTCCTCAGAGGTATGCCTTGAAAAAGGCAGTTCCCCTAGGGCAGTGATTTCAGCTTAGTGATTCCAGCTCAGACTGCAGACACTGAGGCAGCAGGGTCTCAGGAGTGGCAGGCGACACGAGGCGAAAACGAGGTGGCCAGTCCTTCTCCGAGCCTTTATTCAGGGGTCCCGAGCTGAACTGAACTGGCTGGGTTCCAGTGCCCCTTTTTATGCCCCAACGGGGGTTGCGGAGGGGGGGCATGGGGGATCAGGAACACACCTATCACACAACTGAAAAACCAGGAAGTGTGGAAACAACCAACTGAGGGGGTAGAAATTTGCTTACAACTGCAAGGCTGCATGGGAGCATTCTCCCCCCCTGTCCTGCCGGGGATCGGGGAAGGAGAGAACCCAACCCTGTGGGGTTCTGGGGGAGCCTCCGGGGGAGGCCCTCAGAGTCCCCCAGGACATCTCACTCCCTCGCCGGAAGTGGTGGGGGAATCCCTGCCGCTGCAGCCGGGGCCCCGCTTCGCAGCAACAAGTCAGAGGTTTTTCACCCTCCATGGTAAAACCTCGCCCCCCCGGGAAATCCCCGAGGGTTGCTACATTAGACCTCAAAGCCTCTGATTTGAGGGTGTGCCCGAGCCGAGGTCCAGGCAGGGCCCCTCAACCCCCGGTCTCGCCCCTGCCAGCACTGTCACCACCATCGTCACAGCAAGTGTGAGGGGGAGGGCTTTGGCAACCACTGCCGCCGCCCCCCGATCGGGCCAGTCCTCCTGCTCCCGCCACAGCTGCCGGTTGGAGCAGCGGGGCTGCTGCTGCCCCCAGTTGGGCTGGTCCCCCTGCTCCCGTCACCACCCCTGGCCAGGCCAGTGCAACCGCCATCTGAGCAAGGGGAGGCAGTGTGGGGCGTGCCCCTGGTGGGCTTCCAGCTGGTGGAGGAGGAGGGGAGAGGGGACAGCCAGCATGTGCAGCTCATGGCACTGTCCCTAGGGGAGGAGTAGAGGGGCAAAGCCTTCGATAAAGAGGGTGGAGAGAGAACTTCCCATGGGGGGAGTTATTCTTCCTTTGCTTTCAGGCCTGTATGCCTGAGTTCCCATGGCAACCCCAAACGCCAAGGAGCTGCCACAGATGACGTCATCAATGCACACAGGTACACAGCCCGGGACCAGCGACGCACTAAGTCCTGCATGGTGCTTGCTATGATCAGAATTAGGCGAAGCAGATTATATGCTACAACAGAGACAACTGAGTCAGACAGCTCTGAGGAGGAAGAGGATGAAATTGATCAGATCATTGCTGCCCTAAGCAGGCAGAGGGAAAATAGCGAGACAAGCCATCAGACAACGCAGCCCAATTGCCAAATGTACCAGGTCAAAAGGAGAAAAAGAACAAGAACCAGTTTTACAAGCCCCATTACAGCAAGCAGTCGGCAACCAGGGGACAACATAAGTGAAAGTTCCATACTCCCTTATCGAGTTAGAACAGCAGAAAACTACTGTGAGGAAATATGAAGAAAACCCAGATAAAGTAGCTACACTAGTGGAATGGGCAATTAACTCACAAAACCCTGATTGGGCTGATTTGAACTTTATGTTAGACACATTACTTGACCCCACTGAGAGAAGAATGGTCAATAAGTTCATGACGACATCAGTCGAGGTAAGCATTGCAAATGGATTGCTTCAAGGCACTGTCCCACAGATATTCCCCCTTGAAAATCCGGGATGGGATCCAAATATACCAGAACATACGGCGAGGTTAAAACAATATCAAAGCCTTGTGGTATATGGGTTAAAACATGGTGTCCCTAAAGTTATAAATTGGTCAAGGATTTACAAAGTAAAGCAAAGTTATGATGAATGACCCACTGATTTTTTGAACAGGCTAAGAGAAACTGCCATCAAATATATAGATTTAGATCCAGAATCAATTGATGGCAAAGCATTTCTAGTACTTTTGTTTATTGGCCAAGCTTCAAATGATATAAGGAGAAAGCTGCAAAAGATAGAGGGAGTTTGAAACACAGATAAACTGCTGGAGGTTGCCTGTAAAGTGTTTCAAGACAGAGGCCCAACTGAAAAAGTTAAATCCCAACCTAGTAAGAAGGCAACTCAAGAAAAGTCATCCAAGAAAACTTCCCCTACAGAGAAAGATCAGTGTGCATACTGCAAGAAGTGAGGACATTGGAAGAAGGACTGTCCAGCACTGAAAGAAAAATCCTCAGTTCCCCAACTCCCAGAAGTACAAACCTCAAGCGGCTCAAGTTCTGAGTGATGGGGCCGAAGGCTTCTTCCCCAGCAGAACCTTTGGTTGTAGCTAAGCTGAGGAAAGAGGACATTGAATTTCTGGTAGATACTGGAGCTGCTTATTCTGTGTTAAATACCTTGGAAGGTGTCTCGGTTTAAAAAAGACAGCTATCTGCTGGGGAGGGCAGGGCCTCCCTTGAGAATTCCAACTCCCTCTCTCCAAACTATTATAATTTAGAAAAATTAAAGGATTCTCAGGCAGAGGTAGTAGGGGTAGGAATAACAGTCCTTTACTAGTATGTATAACTAAACAAAACAAAACAACAACAACTACAGCATTAATGGCAAAACAGAACCAGGAACCTTGAGGGCTCTGCTTCACAGAGCCCAGGGAAATCTGATCTCGGTGTTTTCTGGAGAGCAGAGTTGGAACAGTGGAAAATCCTGGTTAGTGGATGAGACGAATCAGAAGTTTTGCAGTGGTAGCTGGAATGGCGGTATGTCCTGGCAGGGCAGGGGGTTGCAAGGCCACATCGTAGCAAGAAGGAGCGGTGCTGAAGAAAAGCGGCGGCGGTGGGGACAGGGCCGGCCCGGCCTCAGCACGGGGCGGGAGGAGACAAGCACAGAATTCCTGAGCACACGGGCAGGTGATGGTAGCCTTCCCCGGAGTTGGTGTTGACCATGAACTCCTCTCGCAGACAAAACCGACAGCCTCACCATCCTCCTTCCTCACCCAGAGCAGATGAGACCCCGCTTGTCCCCCGCCCTCCTTTCCCTGCCCCCAAACACGCGTTATCTTCCCCCTCCCAACTTTTGGCCACCTCTTTTGTTTCAGCCAAGTG
Source organism: Nicator chloris (assembly GCA_013400495.1). NCBI lineage: Eukaryota > Metazoa > Chordata > Aves > Passeriformes > Pycnonotidae > Nicator > Nicator chloris. The sequence goes on along the minus strand of WAAE01001770.1, from coordinate 1,235 downwards.
CCCTTAAGTACACAGTAGTTAGTCTCCTAGCAACTTATGTGAAAAAAATTCTACAAGAAAAAGGAACAAATCTAACCCCCAACAGAAGGGAAACTGAGTCATGATACTATACATGTTGTTGGGGCGACTGGGGTAAGTGAAATGTGGCCTTTCTTCCAACCTCTAAAATTTAAGCTGGGGAAGCACTGGGTAACTCATCAATTCCTTTATATGCCTAACTCCCCAAAACCATTGCTAGAGAAGGGTTTGTTAGAGAAACTGGAAGCAGAAATTAAATTTAAAAAGGGGAAGGGTGAATAAGTTGTAATTCCTAAATCTAAATTTGACTACGTTGCTGCACTTTTTATACAGGAAAACTGGGGAAATCCCCGCTGAAGTTGAAAATGTGGCAAATCCATTCGTGTGGGCCAGTGATATCCCAGGAAAATCCAAACGAGCATAACCAGTGAGTATTGCACCCAAACCAGGAGCCACACCAGTAAGGCAAAAACAACACCTATCGAAATTAGAGAACCATTAGGAATTAGCACCTGTAATTGGAAAATTCCTGCAACATGGTTTATTAGTGCAATGTTAGTCTAATTTCAACACCTGAATTTTAGCTTTAAGAAAGCAGATGGCAAGAGTTATTGATTAGTACAAGATGTAAGAGCAATTAACAAAATTACAGAGGACATACACTCAGTAGTAGCCAATCCCTACACCCTTTTGACCACACTGACGGACGAATTAGGGTGGTTTACTGTTGTAGACCTGAAGGATGCCTTTTTCTGCATTCCTGTGCATAAAAACAGCCAGGAGCTTTTTGCTTTTAAGTGGGAAAATCCCAAGACAGGGAGGAAAACTCAGCTCACTTGAACAGTTTTACCGCAATGTTTTAAGAACAGCCCAGTATTTGGAAACCAGCTAGCAAAGGAATTAGAGGACTGGAGAAGACAGGAGCCAGAAGGAGTTATTCTTCAATATGTGGATGACATCCTGATTGCAGCCAGAACCACAGATGACTCCATACAACTTATCATAAGTTTATTAAACTTCTTGGGACTGAGTGAGTACAAAGTTTCTAAAGACAAAGCACAGATTGCCAAAGAAACAGTAGTTTACTTGGGGCTTGAGATCTTCCATTGACACCAGGCGCTCAGCAAAGAAAGGAAAGAAGCCATCTGTCAACTCCCAGAGCCCCATACTGTAAGAGAGACGCAAGCTTTCCCGGGAATGTGTCCTAGGGTGACTTT
>WAAE01001767.1:0-12536 GCA_013400495.1 Nicator chloris | reverse complement strand
ACTGGAAGGCTGCAAATAGGTCATCCTGAGGCCTTCCCTTTTCCAGGCTCAACATTTCAAATTTTCCCAACCTTTGCTAATAGGAGAGGTGCTCATACCCAGCTGAGCTGTGGTTTTCATAATCCCATAGCTGCATGCCCTGGCAATATGACTGTTTACTATCTGAATAACTTCTGTCTCTCACCTTTTCTAGAATTCTTTTTAATCTATGAGCACATTCAAGATGTTCAGAGTGAACCAAGGCAGGGTTTTGCCAGGCCTGTTGGGTTTCTGCCCATAAGGACAGACTGCTGCTCTGTCCTGGGGAGAGGTTCCATGAAGGAAGATGCTGTGTCAATGCACATATCTGGGTACAGACCTACTGAGAGATTTCCAGGCAGGGTCAGGTCTGTATGGCCCACCAGCATTTTGCTTTCAACCTGGAGCCATGAGAAGAAAGGGAAAATCACATTCTGTCTGCCCCTTTCTAAGACAATGATATCAGAGTTCCTTGCAGATGTTAATTAGGGGTACTTACAGGCTGAACTTTTCACTTTGAGACAATTCTGCTCGTTTACATCAGTAAGCCCCATATGTTTAAGTACTTTCTTCACAGTGAGTAATCAGGTGTTGTTACTAATAAACAGTCATCTTCAGATCACAGATGGGCATTGGGAAAATTGTTTTAAAGCTATTATTTTTCTCATGGTGCAGCATTAAGTTATATAACCATCATCTTTAGTTCTATTGCCTCCTTACTGATTTAAAGCATGAATTTCAAACGTATAGATATATATATATGTATGTATATATACAGTGATATATCTCAGCTGGTGTGCTGCTTCATTCCAGCCACCAGCACCAAAGGGAGTTTTTGAATTAATGTAGACCATTAGTAAATCAAAAAAGCAATTCAATACAGCACAGCAGGGAGAAGATGCAATATTCACAGCACTGGAAAAATATTTTAAGAAGGGCAGTTGTTTGTTAAGAGCTAGGGAATTCAGAAAGACAATTTAACAGAATGGTCTAATAAAGATCAGAATTGTGCTGAGCAATAATAAAAGCCAAGACTGAACAACAACAACGACAAAAAAAAATCCAGCAAACACCTCTCAAAACTTATAAAGTAAAATGGCATGTTCTCCCAAACATATATAACCTCGATTGTAACCAGTTGATTATAACCTTGGTCAAGAATAGATCTAAGAATTTTATGCTGCTCTGTGCTTTCAACCTCAAGGTACACCGATGAAAGTACCTAAGCACTACAGCATACAATTCATATTCAGCTAACTTTGAAGTACATGTTCCTAGAGCCATCGTTAGACCCTTGACCATTGTTATGGGGCATGCAGGAAACACTCTTGGTATTGCATACAGCATTTTCATTTTCATGCTGCCAGTGAAAGGCAGAATAAACACTAAAGGATTTTCTTTTTTTTTTTTTTTTAATTCCCTAATTTAAAAACTGGATTGCAGCTGGAACTTATCAATTTCAATCAGAACTGTCAAGAGGATTTCCTGTATCCTAGGGAAACACCATCTGGAATCTCTTTTAACAGGAATACGTTTTTTTTATTTTATTTTTTCCTTTTTTCTTTTTTAACACTGACTTGAGCAGAACATTGCAATGTTTTGAATTCATGTACAAGAGAGAACCCAAACTTTCCACTTCTCACTAATGTGAAACAGTTTCCCGTTAATAAGTCCTTCACTGGTTTTTGCAGCATTAAAAGAATTTCTCAGTTCTTTCTTCCCTAAATTTAGCCTGGAAGCTGGCTGGATGTCAGAGGATGATTTAGCCTTCTCACAATTTTCTTTTGCAGCCTCTTAAGAAGATACATTGTTCACTGTGTAAAAAGTAAAACTTCTACTTCATATTCAGAAGCATTTTCATAGCCTATATTTCAGAAATCAAAACAAAACCCATTTGGAAAGCATTGTTAGACACCAAGAGGGGCAGAAGAAATAAACAGGGCTCTGACTAACTAAAAAGATGAAAAAAGAGTTAAAAATCATGCTAAGGATCTGTACATTGTCCTAAGTAGAGCTAGACATCTCCTCTGGAAGCTGATGGCTACTTCATGTACAGTTCTTCTGGGCCTGGCCAGAACTCCTGCTGGCATTTTCTCTTTACCAACAGTAATGGCAGATGAATGAGTGAATGAAATCTAAAAATGTACTTTTCCACGAGATAACTCTACATCCACTCCAATGGCATGGCACAGCACTGTTTCTTTCAGTGAAGTCCCAAAGAGACTGAAGGGAAACAGGTATATTTTTATCCCTTAAATCCCTAGTGTTTCTGGTACAACCTATTCACCATTAATGTCTTTGAGTTATGCTAAAGGAATATGAGTGAAAATATTGACTTGCCAAGCATCTACTAACTCATACATGCAGATGAGAGAGATTTTCTGATCCATTTAGGCAAAGCATGCAGACAATGACCTCAAACAGCTTGCCTGTGTACATGATTACCAGAGGTTCCACTTTTGTGTCATGAAAGTGGTTGTTATGTTGTGTCCTGCTCTGAGCTGCACCGGTAAAGCACTCCAAAGTTTAGGTCTTAAGTGATGTCATGTGTTCCTTGAGCTTAATATTTATTGCTCTTTCTGAAACAAGTAGAGTTTCGTTAAAAAGAAAACAGATACATCAGAAAGTCTGAGAGCTGACAGATACCTCAGGAAGAATGGCTATTCTGGATGTGGCAGTCCATATCTTTGAGGGACAGCACACAGACTGGGATTCTCAGTATTGATGGTGACCCCCTGATCTTGCTAGTCCTGATGAATTCCAGTTGCTCTGAAGTTCTGCTGGAGCCTACAGTGCCCAAAGAGGCACCACTGTTCCAAAGTAGTGAAGTGCAGCTCTGCTTCTGATTGTCTTTTTTGCTACTCTACCAGCTCCTCCAGTTTTCTCTCTCTCCTTGGTTTTAAGACAAATTACTTCAACTTTTTAAAATAGAAATAATTCTAACGTAAGCAGGGGCATATACCTTCACACAAAGAGAAAAATCCTTACCCCTGGAACTTTGCTTGGTGTTTATTTTTTTTTCCAGTCATCGTTATCGACTCATGAGGGAAGAGTTAGTAAGCAAAGAAACTAACAGATTTCTGAAGTTTCTATTAATTTGTACCCAAAAGCTTTTTCCACCTGACTGGTCGGTTCATTTCAGCTGGAAATGCATTTTTGCTACTCTGCTTGAAATCTTAAAAAATTCGTAGATATGTTTGTGGTTTTTATTCCTCACACAGTTTCAGTTCAAAGAATCCAAACATGAAAAGAGGAGACTTTGTTCCCAGATTATCTAGTCTAGGGATCTCTCTAATCTGTAGGAGATAAAAGCAAAGGACTGTTCATTGTCATCCTTCCCCCACCCATGATTTTCTCATTTCCCTGCTATAAATCAAAACATTGTCTATTAAATCATTATGTTTACATTTTCCCAGCTTCAGTCTGGACAGTGTAACCTTTGATTTCAAGTGAGAGAACTCCTGGCCAGAACAGTGCACAGTCTCCACAAGTCTTTAGCTGACCTTCAGTAACAACCATGATGATGAAAATATCATATCGCACTCAAAGATGCTACAGAATTAATGTACAAGAGGGATAAGTTTGATACATATTATCTCATACTCTTTGATTCCAGGCTGGAGGGTAACTCCTTCTCTCCAATGCATTCCCAAGAGCCTTTTCATCAGCTTTAGAGCTCTAATTAATTAGATAATCATGAAAAGGTTAGTCTTCCACTTTGAATCAGACTCCCTGAAACAAAAACTATACTGATCAGAAAAAATAAATGTAGGAAAACCAGCTGGTTAATTTGAAAGTCTACATGAAGTATTCAGAAATGAGAAATAGGAATCTTCCCTCCTTTCCTTGCAAACATTTCACTGACTTTCCATGGAAAAATTCTTGTCTACCAGGAAGGCAATTATCAGACTGTACATTGGGAAAGAAGTCAATGTTTCTTCTTCTTCAATACTCTGGGCAAGTCACTATATTTCTTTCCTATCTTTACCAGCTTGGGATTTTTACTCTGGAAGTGTATATCTAGACTGAAGGAATATCAGTCCCTAATTCCAATAGCATGCACTTAAGAAATGGGTGACTACTTAGACTGGGGACAGTGATGGAATCAAACTATTCTGTTATCAATTTATCCAACAGTGCAGCAAGTATCCAGTTTTGGTTCGAAAATAATAAATTCAAAAGTGATTTTTTGAACCTAAATCTATGTGCTATACATGTCTTATTATGATAATTCTGTATGTAATGTTTTCAGAAATATTCTGCTACAAAAAAGATATTTTCCTTCATCAAAGAGCTTTACAGAATTCCTGTGACAACTGTCACATCTTACAAACGTATTTCAATTGCTGATCCCTTAAAGACCTAATTCCCACATCTCCTAGTTTAACAGGGTGAAACAACGGCTTTTGTGGATGCATCACAAAGAGAATACAAAGAAATAGTCAAATCGTCACCTATTGTTTGTTGATTCATCTTTTGCATGCCAAATTATTTATCACTAACTTCAGTGTGTCTTCTGCCACATATAATGTTCAAATTTTTAAGTAGGATTTTAAGTGAGATTAGCTCCATATTCCCTAATATTTGCAATTCCTCACAATAACAAGGTTTTCTACTAGGAAAAACCTACTAACAAGAGTTGCAGATCAATGCCGAGCTTTTTGCAGCTAATAGAATTTTAGAGACTTTAAAGTCAAGCAACATATGAAACCATCTTTATTAGACATGGAAGTAACTCTATTTAATTTCACCCTCTCAGAGGGTGCTAGATCTAAATGAAAACTTTATCATTGTAGAAATACAGCTCAAAAGGTAAAGTTGGAGTTCTTTTGATGGTTGGTTTGTTGCTTTGTGGGTTGGTTTTTTTTGGTGGTGGTGGTAGTGGTTGTGGTATTTTTTGTTTTATTTTGGGTTTTTTTTTTTGTACAGGACTTCTTTTACAAAGTAATTAAGAATTCCAAATACCATACTGGACACATTTTGAAGATTTCCTTTCTTATAAATACCTTAGGTCCCTTTTCACATCTCCAGCTAAATATTTTGTGATAGATGAAGTACACAAGATCAAATAGACTGTATTTACATTCTGTGAGTCACTAGCTTCTTGATTTTCATAGTATTTATCTTTTTTTTTTTTTTCCCAAAGACAGATTTCCTGTGTGGGAAAGGTGAGCACGAGTTGTTTGTTTAAGGATAAAATTTTATTTCCTGTGAAATAAGGAAAAACAGTAGACAGAGTCACTCATGCCTCTTACATTCATGCAAGTAGCACATACATGCTGCAATAGAGAAACCACACAGATCTCCTAGTTTAAAATGAAACTATTAAAAAAAATTACACTCATAAAGAGAATGACAAAGGACTCTTTGAATTTCTACATCTTAGGGTTTTTAAAATCAAGGTAAGTAGAATTGCTCTCGAGAGCAATCATAACAAGGAAAAAAACCAATCTTTACCAAAACCTTCTTGCATAGACAGACAATTTTATCTCAAAATTGAGAAAAACTTTCCTTCCAAGCTACGTTCTTCTAATGTTTTCACACTATAACTAATTTAGTCTTTTTTTTTTTTTTTTTTTTTTTTTTTTTAAAAGGTTTAAAAAAAAAACCACTCCCCAACAAAAAAAAATTTANAACAAACAAACAAACAATCAAACGAACTCTTTTTTTTTAGACTAACATAATTAGTAATAGCCTTTTTTGGCTAAAAATCACCATTCACAGAATTTTCTCTCCTTTAATTTGAAGACAACAGACAATTTTTGACCAGGGCCATATTTACACAACATCATTAGATGGAAATTGAATAAGGCTGATTGATCCAAACCTTGCTATGGTCAAAATATATATATATATTCCTACTGTCATTCTTGCAGAAACAGAATTCAGTCACAAAAATCTGTTAAAATGTAATGGGCATTCACTATCAGGAAATTGTTAAATTTTGATTTTACAGTGGGGTGGGAACACAAATTTTTTGCTAGATTTAGACTCATATTTACATTGTTCTAGCTATTTAAATAAAACTGATCGTTTTTTTGCTATGATAGGGTTTCTTTATATTTGTATAATCTTTTTCCTGGTTATACTTTCTGTGCAGCATTTATATTCTTGATACCCACTATTTAAATTAAATGGATTAACTATGGGATAAGTTACTAATTGTTATGAATAAGAATGAAAAAATAGAGTTCTTTGAAGGCATTATCATTTTAATGACTTCATTTTAGCCTTATCATAATTTAAAATCTATAAATGAAAGAAATACAAAGTAAAAAATATAAACAGGTTGACAAGTGCATGACAATAAGAGATACTGAACATTATATTACTTTTTTACTGTATTTCTAAAGAGCACTATCAATCAAAGATTATTCTATGCAAGACTGATATCAAATCCAGATACAACAATAAATTTGACAGGTACATTCTTCATACTCTGCTACCTCTTTATCATGTACAGTCTGTTTTTTGAAGTCATTACTGGCGGATTCTATTATACATCCGCTCATTGGGCCCATGAACAACCACAAAGGATTAATTTTGGCATTCAGTCCAGCCTTTAATTGTGCAAGCTGAATTCCAATTATGTTATCTCATTGTTTATTTAGAAGTGCAACAAAAACAGACCTTAAATTCATGGATATTTTTTTCTTTCTTTTTCCTTTTTTTAATTTTTACTAGGGCATATTCTTTGGACAACAAATATGGCAATTTCTTATACATTATTATTACAGGCCAGTAGTTAATAACAGTAAGGTATTTACAATGCACACACAGTACTGTCAAGTACCCTGACAGACAATCTCTCTGAAGCATGATGTGACCTAGGAGTTCTTCTATAGAAAGGCACAAGAATAGTCAAGATGATTCATAAAGGACAGAGAGGATTTCATCTTTTCCCACAGGTCACTCCTCCATGTGTTCAGTGAAGAAAAAACACATCAACCAATAGAGGAATGAGTTGGAAAGAAGCTGGCAGTTCAACTGGTCCAAGGAGTACTCAAGTAAATTGATCAACACGAGACAAAGAGGCTTTTTTAAACCTTCTTTAGTGGTATTGTTTACGTAAGCTAAAACAGCTACACAGATAAAATTGTGGAACATTCAAGGAGGACTTAACTGACAAAATAATCAATAGCCACAAGCAGTACCCAAGGGAAACACTGCACTGGGACACATTTTGGCAAGACTGATTTTAACCGATTTGCTGACTCTTAGAGATGGTGGTTGAACTGTAAGAACAAAGGACAAAAATATCTGAAACACACATGCTTGAGAATGGCTTCTTCCATGCATGGATAAATATTAAAGTTTGATTCATTAAAATTAGGAGAATGTTCAGTCATCAAGATAATCTAAAAGTAAACATGTGAAACCAGTGTTGATATTGTTATAGCCAATGAGACACAAAAAGTTTTCTTCAAACTAAAGTTATTTGGAGAATGGTCTGCCATCAGCAGGGAATGACTGCAGGGATTTTATAAAACAAATGGCCAAGGGACAGGACAGAAGGGGGGCTACGCTTTGCCAGAGCCTTGTTCAGGTGTCAGGAAGAACAAAGAAACACGAGGTGGTGAAGGCAGAGAGTGCATTTCTGAATGCCTGTAACATCTTAATCAGGTTTACACAGGAAGTTAGGCTCTACAGTGCTTATCTGAGCTGAACAGAGTTGCTGAACTCTCTCTCCTAAGCCTTTAGTAACTGTAAGGATTTGAATAGCACAAGCGTGTTCCCTGAGTGCAGAATATGAATGAAGGCAAAGTCCCATCAGGGAAAAGGTACTGAATTTTTCTTTTCAATTTAAACATTATACTTCTTTTGTGGAAAACACTCTGGGCTAAGTATGCTGACATAATACTTGCTTTAGGTCAAAAACTGTCTCCACATAATTTTACTTTTAGCAATGAACTCTATATTTCTCTTCTCAAACAGTCCCTCCCCAAATTCCATTCATAGCAGATGTTTCAGGAGGAAAATCAGAGCTGTTAGGGCTTCTGCTACTCATACTATGCCAGAAAGTTTCCCAGCAGGAATTTGTAACAGAGAATCAAGTTAATCATCCTTACCAAAACTATGAAGTTTCCATTATGGCAGAAGTGTATCCTGGCATGTGAACAAGAACAAACTGAAGCAAGTCCAATACTGTCTCTGGGTCTGTTGAAGGCAGAGCAGAGGTTATTGTGTGCAATTGGAGTTCCTGAACCACAGAAAGGGAGCCATCCTCACTTGGGAAGCCCTGAAGTGACACTCATGAGGCAGTGTGCTTAATTTCAAATATGCCACTTCACATCAGGGCCTATTATCTTCACCACAACAGTGCTGTAGCACAACTAGATGACCTCTTTGGCATTCATAATAAGGTTGTCTCCATGGCTGATCTTTCATCTGAGGCAAAAAGGCACTTAGAGAAAAGCACCACTCATGCTGATTTTTTTGTTTGATTTTTTTTTACCATAAGTTTATTGTTTTATATACTGCAGGTTGTTAGGCTTTTATTCAGTCTTTCTGTGTTCCCAGGTGTGCTACCCCTTCACGGAACTTAAGGAGTCCTGGTTTTCCTGAATTATCTATCTATTTTATATATTAATATATTTATATAAATATGAGAAACAATTCTATGAACTACCTATCTGAGAAAACAGGAGAAGCTATCCTAGGCCTTTCCTCAAAGCCTGAAGTGGTTTAGGTACTGGCCTGAGGAGCCAAATGTCTTTACCTCATCCATTATCCTGTTGCTTGGTCTAGACCCCAGGACACCCAGCTGCTTTGACCACAGTGGAGGAAGAGTTTCTCCTTACCATTTTCTTCCCCTTTCCACACAGTCATTGCATCCTGTCCAGACTTGGCAAAAGGACTACTGGAATTTAGTTTTGTTTCACTATTTTGTCATTTAGGATGCACAATAGATTTTATTGTACATATTTATTTGCTAGTCCTTTAACTGAATTTACTTATCAGAAGTTATCCTGCCTACATCTTGTTCTGCATTTAGACCAAACCTCTGAAGATACAGAACTATGTACCACTTACGTATAACTGGTTTCATTTATGAAATTTCTATTTAATAAAATACAATTATGTTTTGTCTCACAATACTGTGAAGTAAATGTTAAATTAAGGAAAAAACAATCAAAGCTTGGTTTATTGACATTTAAAACCAGTTACAAATAAACATCTTGTTCAGCCAACCCTGCAGGGCTCACTACATTTCTGAGATAGCATCCCAAATTTCCTATAAAACAGAGTTTCTCCTGGGATAAAGTAGCAGAAACACCTGTGGCATTCATTAGGTTTGAAACCAAGCATGTTCATTCATGTAAATGAAGCATGTTTTTCTTGAGCACAAGCACATTAGGGTAAGATAATCTGTCACTGCATGTAAGAATTCTGTAGCATTGTAGCAGCGCTAAGAATTTTGTATATACACCTAAACATGAATATATAAAAAATATGCAGCCACAAAGAGGCAAATAGAGATTTGTGTAACTCCAAATCTGGGGTGCAGGAAAATATGTTCAGCATGCAATAAAATCTTCAAGGCAAGAGCTAAGACTTTGCAGAAGTCAGTAAAGGCGTTTGTAGAAACCAAAACCATCCTGCAGGATGAACAGGACAGGTGTTGATGGAACCAGAATAATCAAGAAAGATTTCTGGCAAAAAAAAAAAAAAAAAAAGCCCTGGTCCCAGAAATAAGATGCAGTATGTCAAGAGCATGAGATAATCCCCTTGTCTTCTGGGGAGGAGAGGAGGAGCACGAAGGGGAGGATGAGGGGACCTCACTGGCCAAGGCAACAAGGGCCATCAGCACGGACGGCTCAGTGTGAGCTCCCTGGAGTTGGACACTCAAAGCCCACTGAGGGTATGAGTGTTGAGGACTGACTGCTCTGAAGATGCATTGTTGAAAACTGAAAGTGAAAAAAAGCCAATCATTAGCTGTGAGACATCAAAGATTGACAGACAAGTGTTGATGTGCTGAAAGTGGCCGAACTCATTAATTTTTCAAACACTCCCTAACAATCTCCAATGTTTTAATTGGTACAAAGGTATATACATATATGATGTACATGCTCACATATATATATATGTAATATACATATGTATAATCCTTGTAAAGTCATATCTACAATGTGTTTATATTACTGTGCATTTGTATAAACCAGCATAGAGAAGCTCAAGTTCAATACCCTGAAACATATTTACAAACACTACAAGTAATCTGTGTTTCAGGGGCTGTTGTCAGGTCTAGTTTTCCAAAAAATAAGGGTTTCAAGCAAACTTTAGAAGTCAAATAGGAGGCACGTAGAATCACAGACTATGTAGGACTTAATTAAAAAAAAAAATCCAAAATTATGTTCACTAAGATAAGAACTAGCCAGAACAGTAGTTGTGCAAATCAGTGTTTGCCACCTGGAATCTCAGCAGCAAAAACCAAACCAAGCCAAGCCAAGCCAAGCCAAGCCAAACCAAACCAAACCAAACAACAAACAACCCAAACCCCAAAAAGCTCTATAAATTGTAGCGAGGGTCTCTGATTGAACATTTAGCATGGCAAAAACAAGCGGACCGTAGGAAAGTGATTTGGAGATCACTATACTTCTGTCCTACCACAGAAAGCGCTGATTTTATATTAGATATTATTTATTTTGGTCGTTTACCAGTCTTGGAGTAATTAAATTAAATAATGACCATAACAGAACAAGATCCATTTCAAATTAATCAATAATGCAATCGTTTCTATTTATTTCTCAACCCCCAGCACAATATAGTCTACTTTGTGTTCCTAGAATTCCTAACTATATTTTATTTACCGGATGTATACACATGACAAAATCATTTAAACACTCACTGCTGGCAAAATTCAAATCTGAGAAAATCTCATACTCTGCTCTTTATGTATTGTTTTAAATCTTGCCACGACTTGGATGCAGATAAATTCAACTTGAAATACAATAACAGGACATATTCCGAAGTGCCCTGAATTTTTGAAACGGTTTCTTAGGTAGTATTGTCTCTGAATTGCTTCACAAGTGGAGAAACAAATTTTAAATCTATATTTCCGTGGCTTTGCAGAGTTCGTAATGATTGATAATACCAAAACGTGCCATTAAGATGAAGAAGTTCCTATTAGATAGACTGAACTCAGTAGCATAGATTATTTTTATAGCTTCCTAGAAATTCATGGAATATTTGAAAATGTGCCTGCTAAAGTAAATCAGCCTGATTAAAAATACAGCAAGAGGGAGTCAAAGCTGCTGAGAAATGAGTGCATGCTGTGGTTACTGGACCTTTCTCTAGATATTCTCAGGTGAAACACCTGTAGGCTTAAGCCTGACTTCATTGGAGGAGGCTCAGAGGAGAGAAAAGAACTGTCTTTAAAAAGTCTTTTTAAAATATCGCTTATTGGTTGAGCAATTTTACATACAACTCTGTCGGTTTTATTTCTACAGACATATAAATATTGCAGTAATTCTTCTTTTCCATGATCAGCAGATATTAGCTTCAATTATACCTATAAAAGCGTCCCCAGAGATCAATACTTGCCTTTATTTTATAATGCTTTTACAAACATAATACAACAGAGTTTTATGCTCTCTTATTTCTATCCTTTTATGGTAAAATAGGCATTCTATGTAACCTCAAAGCAAAAGTGAGCAATACTGATAAATCATAGGTTTTGTAACAACTTTTGGTTGTGATATGTTGTAGGTGAGAAAGAATATGGTTTTCCCTTGTGCCATTTGCAGTTAGCCTAAGAGTTTACAATTTCTTTTATTGTCAGGGTTAGTACATGTAATATACTAAATGTAACTATGGAGTAGACCTTAGGACTCATCTTGTATTTATCTTCACCCTCACTATAGGCAAATAAGGAAGAATAAAGCTAGAGCACACAATGACACAGAAATTATGGCAAAGATGTTTCTTAAGGTCCCTTCCAACACAAATTGTTCTGTGATTCTTATGCAGTGTAAAATTAGATTAAATTTTAGGGTCAAATTACCTTCTGTGACTGTGGTCAGGCACTGGAACAGGTTGCTCAGAGAGGCTGTGGATGTGTCATCCCTGGAAGTGTTCAAGGTGAGGCTGGATGGAACTTTGAGCAACTTGGTCTAGTGGAAAGTGACCCTGCCCAATTCAGGGCATTGGAATTAAAGGTTCTTTAAGGTCTCTTTCAATCCCAACCATTCTTTGATTCTATGAAATAGAGAGATAGCCATGAAAATACCTTCATTCTAGTCTTTACTTCACAATCACAGAACAGCATGGAAAAAAAAAATATTAAAAGCCAAAACCAATTAACCAACAACAACCACAACCACAACAACAACAAAAAAATCCTGCAAAAACTAAAACCCACAAAACAAAACAAGAATAACACATGGCATTGCATGATGACCTTAATCCATAGGGATGAATGAACTCTCTGGAAAAAGAGAAGAGTCTTTTAAATGCTCCAAAACAGATAATAAATCTCTAACAATTTAAAATTCTAATTTTTAAAATAAGAATATATA
>WAAE01001766.1:11322-26252 GCA_013400495.1 Nicator chloris | reverse complement strand
TTTAATATATTATAAACTGCAGACTCTAACAGTAGCTGGGGTCTGAAGAGAGTGTTAAGGACTAGCCTATAGCCACTTCATTGTATTTCAAGTTGGATGAAGACAAAATGCTGATATTTAGGACTATTTCTTTCACACTGAAATTTCTGTAAGCTGCTGGTGTCAGGCCTCTCTGACCTGCAAGTGAAAATTTTTAATTCAATACTTATAAATATTAGGTTTCTGAACCTTCCCTCCCAGGTGTGGGGATGCTAACCTGGAAACTTCTGTATGGGCTAAGAAATTTGTGACTAATTTGCTGCAAGTGTTCTTTCAGAAATTAATGTGCTGGATCTACTCTATTTTAGGAGCTCAATACCATGCTTCAAAAGGCTCTTTAACACAACTCTGTCTTGTCAGAATTTGTAACTCATGTTCCCTTGTCACTGCCAAAAAAATATCCTCAGTGCTGCAATAGCAGGATTTGGAAGAATTTCCTGTCAATCTGTGCTTCCAGGACAGGTACAAAAATTAATACTATGAGAGAAAGAGAGGGCAGGAGCTTGTGAAGACCATATCAGGAAAAACTTCACAGTGGATGTTGCTCGATGATACATCTGTGTCAAAGGTGAAATAAAAGGTAGAAAACCAGAATACAGTGTCTCTGTTTTCAAGTGGCATTAATATGCAAATATTAAATGCAGTAATATAAATAAATTAGTAAAGAATATATTAGATATCACATAGTAAAAGAAGTCTTCATCAAGAAGCCTTGTCTGTACATTGACCTTTTTGGTCGAGAGACTGTGCACAGACCTAAATCCAGTAGAATACATGTTTTTACATCACCTAGGCAAATGGAAAGCTAATTGGTCAAAACAGAGTAAAGATACAGTGACATCCAGGTAATTCTTCCTTCCTGCCAGTAATTTTGCAATATTGTGTAATTCTTTGCTCTAACTTCAGTCTCACCACTGCAATACTGTCACTTTACTCACATCTGGTAGTAGCTTTGGCTCCATGCACATGCCAAATAAAATCTTTTTATATATGTGGCTAAAAGAAGCATTTTCCCCCAAAAGAATCAGAAATCCACTTTACTGTGGAGTACAAAAACAGATATCTACAACACCTCTGCCACAAGAAAAGAAATGGTTTTGCAGATATACCTAAGTTGCTGCTTCACCTCCTCAGGTCTTCATAACAGGTAAATTTCCATATTTATTCAGATCAGTAATATTGATACAAAGTACTTTAGTGCTCAATACATACACACAATTCACAGGAAATAGACTAGAAAGTTAAATAATCTAGAAAATTAAATAATCAAACTCTAATATTGGAAAATCCTACTTTTCTTACTTTATCTGAGTCAACTCTGGAAGGTTCAACTAAAAAAAATTCTCTTTTAATTTTATTTCCAATTTTAAATTTCTAACCTGATCCTACTCAAATTTAAAAAAATAGACACACGGAAATTTCCACGTGAAAAGATCTTAATATCAAAAGATTTTTTTTTTCTAGTGAAAATCTCTGTTTCTTTAATTTTTACTGTCTAAGTGAAAAATTGGTCCTATACAATGGCTAATATTGAACTTTGCCCTTTTTATGCAGTGAGAAATGACCTTCAGTAGTGTATGCAGGGAACAGCACACCCACCCACACATCCAGGCACACAGGCATTCACTCAGCTATAAAAACATGACCTAGCTTCACTCTGATTCCAGCACCACACCAGGGAGCCCAGGTTTTCTTCTGGCAGGGGACAGACTCTGTGCAAAGCCTCTCTAAAGGAATTATTTTTGCAGTATAGATTTTTAAGGCTAATTCCAGAATGCAAGAATGAAGCAGACTATGTAATAACAAGCAAAGAAAAAGAGTATCTAAAATGACAAAATGAAAAAAATACAAATACTGAAATTAATTATCATTCTGAAGTCAACAGATTTATGGTTATTTCAATTACAAAGATTTTGTAATGTTTTAACTGAACAACTATTTTAATTCTTGATATGACTGGGCTGTTAGAAATTCATAAAAACATTATTATTTTTACCTCAATTAATTGAAATGAAAAATGGTGATGGGTTCAAAATTATCAGTAGAAGATAAATATATTTTTCATGTGTACTATAAAAAGAAAACTTCATGTGTCAGTGATCTTCATTTGATTAAACATTATTAATTATCAGTTTGCTCATGCTTGATGTAAGAACTACATGTATCAATCACACACAGACGTATTCAAAGGTGGTGCTACTCCAAATAGTTGTGCAATAATTATACTATAGTCCCTCCCTCTGTGACTCAGATGAGAAATGGAGAAGCCATAAAAAAAATCATCTCTCAGCAGCCCACAAATTCTTCTTCTGGGAATATCTGAGCTATGCCAAGCTAAACTGGATTTCACTGGTGTGAAATATCACCGTTAGATCTCTATAAACAATTATCAGCTAGCAGCACCTGCACAACCTCTTCAGATTTTGTGAGCTTTAAAAATATTTAGATTGGAAGGAGTTTCTCTTAGAAACAAAATGGCTTGAAAGGTGTAGCACCAAAATTATTCAGCTAGTCTGTTTTGTTTGTTATTTAATTCTTCCACTCTCCAAGCAGAGACAACAGAAATGCATACAGACTGTAAGGACAAGCTGACAGTGTCCCTTAAAACCACAAAATTGCACTGAAAGCATGCATATGGAGGATATAAAAAGGGCTGAGTCCCAAAGGAGGTCTCAGGGAAGTTCTGGCTAGTTGAATGAAGCGATCATTTTAATAATCAAAAGTGTAAGCCATAATAAAGTGTGTTATTCATGACACGAAGGCAGAGAAGTCCCAAGGGCTGCCTCTTCCCTTTGTTCATCTGTCTAAAACCAACTACAGTCTCTTTGCTTTGATTCAAATCCATCTCTGAACTATGCCATACTTTAAAAGCATGAGTGAAAAGCACATTCTGCTTTAGAGTTTGTGATTGAGAAAAATACTAGATTCTCAATTTTATAATTTTTAATGAAAAAGGTTCCAGTTTGGAAGAGTTAAATGCTCACTCTCTTTGCTTGGCAGACAGCTCAGGAAAAACCTCCAGTTACCTAGCCACTAATGCTTCTCACAGAGAGTTCATTGTCCAACCCAGCAGGCTAATCAAAGATGCTTCTTTTCAGCCAGTTCTGATAATGGAAGGGAGTATATTCATCATCAATCTTAGACTTACACAGATGTTCATTATTCCGGAAGAGAGATGAATAAAAAAATCTTGTAATCAGTGAAGGTTTCTATCATTGGAACAAAAGTAAAATACTATACAAAGTTGTTCAAGGGCTGCAGTAACTTTAGTCAGCTGTCTGATCTCTTGAGACAACTTTCTAATCCATACTCTTTTCTCTGACTCTTTTATTTGTCAGCCTCAAGGACAGGGATGTTGCAAGACAGGTTTCACTGACCCTGCAATTTGAGGATTCCTTTACATACCTACATTTACATGTAGGTGTAGATAGATATGGTGTCTCATATTGTGATTTAAATGGTTGTGTTTTTCAAGTGATTTAGGTTAATAAAGGAGTGTCTTTGCATGAGTTTTCACTGTGCTTAGAGTTTTCTTAAAAGCTGCTTAAGAATATTCTATTGAAGTTTAGGCAAAAAAGTAAATCCTTATTTTTAATTAAGAAGGACATTGGGTTACTTTCTGCAAGTCTACATTGATATTCAAAAACACAGATTATGTTTGAATAGAAAGTATTGATTTGAGCATTGATTTTTTTGTTTTTGATTTCTTATTGACTACCAACACACTTCTATTTTCCATTTTTATATTTTCTTAGGTCTGTACTTCCAGATGTTGAGACAGATGCTGTTATCAAGGAATGTGTAGTCACATACCTGGAGCTCTATACTGTTAGTTTACTCTATAAAAAGGCTAATGCGATATCTTGGGTAGGTATGGATTGTTTATAATAACAATTTGATTTTGAAAAGTTGTTCACTGCTTTTAGCTCGTTAATGTTAATTGGTTCATTAATTAAATCTTAGAACTTCACAGAATATGTTCCTTTGGTTCTGGCAGGTATAATGTTTAAAATTTGATTAATGTGATGTGTATGGTGTGCTGTGAGGACCCAAGAGAAAGATTATAGGATATCCTCTATGCCTATGCTGTTGATTTAGAGAGATGTTTCACCTTGGGGACTCTGACTTCAGTGATTTTTAGGGGCCAAGGAGCCAAGATGTGGCCAGCATATTTTCTGGCTTCTGAATATTCAGCCTTTTCCTACTGAAATCGGAAATTTCAGTATTTTAATATTTCTTTTAATATTTCTTGTTTTCTTTGTACAACCTCTCCCAGTCTGGACGTTTAGACAACACAGTGTTGCCAGAGTGCCACAGTGCACAGAGATCATGGTTTTAAGGGATTACATTGTCATTAAAAAAATAAACATGTGGTTTGAGAAAGGCCTGACGTGTATTCAAGAGGAAGGGAAAAATAAATTTCAGGGACCTACATATTCTCAAGGTTTCCCATGAGCTTCAAACCAGTTCTGAAACAAGGAGTCCTGTGACACTTTTTTCTACCACAGTATTGCCTTTTATAATGAGCAGTTTTAATGTCTACTCCTTTTTTGATTCTTTCTAAACATGTGGATTCTAATAATGTTTCCTCATACTGAAAGGTGATTCAGCTATTTCTGCATATTTTTTGATAAAATGTGTATATTTTTGTATCCAGTGAAACAAAATTGAAAAGAGATATTAGTTATCAGTACCAGTTTATTAAGCCTCTCAGAGTTGTAATCTGTTACTGTTAGGCAAAAAAATAAGATTCAGTACCAATCTGGGGCCATTATTTGCCCTTTTTGCTCTCTTACAACCACTGTGATGTCCTGAGACTCCTAAGGGAGTAGGGCCATTTAAGCATTAATCTTTTAGATGCGAGAACTGCCTACCTCTTGCTTTGAATATCTAAGAACATTTCTGGCTAATTTTTCTTTTAGAAAAGCAGAGGAGGAAATCAAACTTCCCTAGGTCCAACAAGAAGTTTATCATAAATCATGGACGACACCCCCTCCAACAAAAGAGGCCTCCTGCTTAGGCTTTTTGAAAGAATAGTGCTATGAATAGGCTACTAAAAACCAATATATTTTTGTCTTCTAAATCACAAATCTGGTTTCTTTCAGCATTTTTTTTTCTCCAAAGAGCTTGGGCTCTAGAGAGAAATGTGTTTTCAAAGCACAGTGCTACAAATACCATGCAATTCTTTAGGGAATCCCTGCTGTTTACAAGCTTTTCTGAGGTGCCCGATTCCCATTTTGTAAATAAAGCCAAGTGCCTCAGAACACAAATGAGTACTTCACTCTGAAGGTCTTAAAATTTTACTGCCAGATTTACCTATTAGAGTCATAACTTGTTCTCAGAGGTAGCATATACCTATGCTCCAAGCAAGAACTGTTAGAAGAAAACCCAAGAGTAACCGGATGAAACTTAGCCCATTACAGGATGAGGATGGGCACCTTACAAACGGGGACATGGACAAGGCAGAGGTATTTAACTCATTCTTTACCTCAGTCTTCAACAAGGATCATGGGCCAAGGGGATCTCAGTGCCCTGAGCTGGAGGACCATGGCTGTGAGAATGATCAACTCTCAGCTGACCCTGAAACTGTGCAGGATCTGGTGTTCCAGCTGGAACTCTACTAATCTATGGGGCCTGATGGGATTCATCCAAGAACCCTCAAAAAGCTGCTGATATTATTGTAAAACCTTTTTCAAAGATTTTAAAGCAGTCTAGAGAATTCAGAGAAGTCCTAGCTGGCTGGAAACTGGTAAACATTGTCCCAATTTTCAAGGACAGCCCTGGACTACAGGCCTGTCAGTCTCACTTCAGTGGCTGGAAAAGTTATGGAGAAGATTATCCTGGGAGGTATTGAAGAAGACCTCAAAGACAACTCAGTCATCGGTCACAGCCAGTACAGTTTAATGAGTGGAAAGTCCTGCTTATCAAACTTGATTTCCTTTTATGACAAAGTAGCCCACCCAGCTGACCAAGGGAAGCCAGTTGATGTAATCCCTTTGAATTTCACAGGATTCTTCTGCACAAAATTTCCAGCACTCAGCTGGATAAACACTTCATGCAATGGGTGAGCAGTTGGCTCATGAGTCAGGCACAAAGGGTTACAGTGAATGGGGTGATGTCAGACTGGTGACCTGTCACTAGTGGGGTTCCACAGGGCTGCTCTTCATCATCTTCATAAATGACTTGGACATAGTACAGGAGGGGATACTGAGCAAGTCTGCAGACAATGCAAAACTGGGAGGAGCTGTTGACTCCTTCGAGGGCAGGGAGGCCCTGCAGAGAGACCCTGACAAGGGAGAGAACAGGGCAATCACCAACCATATGAAGTTCAACATCGGAAAATACTGGATTCTGCACTTGGGATGGGGCAGCTCTGCTTGTACAGACAGACTGAGCAATGACATACTGGAAAGCAGCACTGCAGAAAGGGACCTGAGGGTCCTGTTGAGAGCAAGTCGAATTTGACTCAGCAGTGCCCTGGCAGCCAGGAGGATCACCCCTGTCCTGGGGTGCATCAGGCACAGCATGGCCAGCCAGGCAAGGGAGGGGATTGTCCTGCTCTGGTCTTCACTGGGGCAGCCTCACCTCAAGTGCTGGGGGCAGTTTTGGGTGCCACAATATAAGAAAGATACAAAGCTATGAGAGAGTGTCCAAAGGAGGGCAATGAGGATGGTGAAGGGCCTTGAGGGGAAGCCATGTGAGGAGTGGCTGAGGGCACTTGGTCTGTTCAGCCTGGAGAAGAGGAGACTGAGGGCAAACTTCATTGGAGTTACAACTTCCTGTGAGGAGAAGAGGAGGAGCAAACACTGATCTCTTCTCTGTCATAACCAGTGACAGGACCTGAGGGAAAGGCCTGATGCTGAGTCAGGGGAGATTCAGCTTCAATATCAGAAAAATATTTTTCACCCGGAGAGTGGTTGGGCACTGGAATGGGCTCCCCAGGGAAGTGGTCACAGATAAGACCAAGCCTGACAGAGCTCAAGAAGCTCTCAGGCACATGGTGTGACTTTTGCGGATGGTGCTCTGCAGGGCTGAGGGTTGGACGCAGTGATCCTTGTGGGTCCCTTCCAGCTCACCTTATTCTGTGATTCTCTGAAAATCTATCCATCTGCCAGATTGGAATTGCTCCAGCATTGCCCTTTATGCTGCCTAGATTGTCTAGGATTCATTTAGTAAGTAAATATAATTAATTTTCAATCAGTAGCTGGTAGAGTTTCAGCTGTGCCCTTTCTACATTCCTAGCAAGTCAGCCTTTTCTGATGGGAGTAGCTGGAAACAGCCAGTGGCATGAGTATTTGGGGGCATCAGGTTGGCTGGCCACCATAATCTCACTATTTTATAGATAATAAAAGAAAATTTATTTTAGAAGGAGTGCATTTGGGGTAAGTTGTCTGTATGACTTTGTTGTGTGACAGTGGGTCTTGAAGTAAATATGACTGATGAGACACAGCATTCCAGAGACAGTTTACCATCTTTTCCCAATCAGGCTCTTTGTTTTCTTTTTCCTTTATTTGAGCTGTAGGGTATTTAATTTTTAAACATCCTCATTCAAGGACCAGATTATATCCTGCCACAGGAACAGTTTAGACTTCCAATGCGCAAGCCCTGTTGCTGCAGCAATGCATCTTTTAACTTCAACTCTCTATTCATATTCCTGATGGAGGAATTGCCTTTTTTTTTTTTTCCTGTTTCTAAAGGATAGGGACAAATTATGTGACACAGGCACCTGTAGAAATTGGCCTTGCCTGGAATGTTAGGCCGCAAATCAGTAAAAAAATGGAAGACTTCCGTTAAAAGGGTGTCTTAGTGGAATTATTTTTTCATCTATCACAGTTCCTGAAATACTGGGAAATAATTCCTGCAAGAAAGCAAGCTAACACAAAAGAAAAGCATCACACAGAAAGAAAAGGCAGCAAAATCTTTATTTTTCCCTGTAGAGTTAGCCACTCCTGAAATGGTTAAAAATTTACTGTCATGCAGAGGCAAGCATTTACACTGGGAAAGTTACCCTGTTTGTTATTCCCTCTCTGTATCTAGAAGACACAGCATTTAAAAACAAGGTGTTTGTGACTCATGCAGCCCAGGAAATTATTTCTGAAACTTCCATTCTCTAGAAAATACTCAGGGAAATAGAGACATTTTGTTACAGATTTACGTTTCTTGATTTAAACAATGCAGCATGAAACTTGAGCAAATTCAAATATACTGAGACAAGTTCACTTACTGATCATGCTAATTTACAAATTTCAAATACAATGGGGGAAACTATGCTGCGGGTTGAAAAGAATGGTGGCTCAATAAGAAGACAGCTGCTACCTAGTACACACACTTGTTTTTCTTTGGGGTGGTTTCTCTCTCTGACATATGGACAAGAGTTTGACCAATTGTTTTTACCCTAACTTAGCTTTGTGAAAAGGACAAAAATGCAGGAATATTCTGGTAACTTTAGCTAAATTGTCCTCTTTCTTCTGAGATAAAAGAGGAGACCACAGAATGCCATCAGGAGTGTTTTATGTTCCTGGTAAAAAACTGCAAGAAATCTCTGAGTTATATCCAACTCATCTGGCCATGTAAAGACAGCAGAAAACTTTAAAAGTGTTTTTAAAGGATTTATTGCATAGTTGGATAGAAATCCTTGCTCTCTAGTCTAACCATGCTGTATATGGACAAACATCAGATATTTTCATAGCAATTACTATGAATTACACACATAAGAATGTGGAGTCAGAACAGCAACTAAAATGTCCGTTTCCTCTAAAAAAATGGATGTGGTGTAAATCCTGAAATCAACACCTCCAGAACCTAGACATTATTAGTATTATTAGTAACATATTGTTACCATATTTAATATGTTAATTAAACTTGAAATTCTGCATAGATTGAAAGAAGAGAAGCAGACCACAGAAAGTGTGCAGCAAGACGAATAAATATTGATAAGATTCAGAAATCAGTGAAGGGAGTACACAGTAGAGGAAGTACAAAAAGCACAAAAGAATTAGAATATTTTGCAGACACTGGGGGAAAAACAGAATTTATATAATCTTGCATTTTATCAGAAAGGAGACATGAATACAAATACAAAACTCCACAGAGCAGAAGATAATTCCTAAGAGAAATATTTATGTGACATACTGAATGATGCTGACAACTTTATTTCTCAGAATCTGTGCATATATAGCATACATTTCTTTGACCTACCTACAGTGTGAGACTGTGCCACAATGAACAGAATATATATGCAAGTGGCAATGAAATATTTGCTAAGGCAGCTGATACTTCTGAGATACAATCCAAGGTAAAGAAATGTGTAACCCAGAGACTGACAAAAAAAACCTGGCACAAAACCCCCATTTTTTGTCACCTGAAATAAATTTTAGGATCTATAAATCTTACATTATTGCTTGCAATTCTTAATTTTAGCATTCTGTTGCTTTCAAATGCAAAACATATAACAGTAGCCTTGTCTTCTACACTTTAAGTAGGGATAATAGGAAAAAAATCATTTACATCCACTGCTGCCATGACAAATACATTACAAAACACCATACTAATGTTTTGAAAATGATTGTAGAAGCTCTTGAGGAAAGAGATGGTTACAAAATGCAGCAGACACATCTTCAATGATAAACCCCCCTACTATTGATCATAATACTGTCTTCTACCAGTGTATATAAAATCACAGTTCAGCATTTCTTGATGCTTATTTGACCCCATTATTTAATACCAAAGCTTCCTGAAGTTGAGATTCTTTTGCTCTCACTGAGACATCTAAGAGTAAGGCATCCAGCTCAAAACAGATTATCACAGATTTATTTTATAATCAATGGAAACATGTCTCTTTATCAGGCAATTCATCTTGCTGTCAGCAACAATGAAGATTCAGTTTCCCCAAAATAGTTATCTTGAGCTTCTTGAGATCCAAACACCTGCATGTGTTTGTCAGATGGGATGCAAGATAGCTAGGACACCCATTCCATATGATATGGAATCTTGGTAATCTGAAGTGCCAAAAGCGAAAGCAAACACCTGCTTTCTGACAAGTGAGTCTTCCCCTGGGCACCCAATGTAGTGGTCACTCTGAAGGGCTCTAGCTATAAAGGGAGCTTAGGATGATGGCTTAATGTTTATAGCTTTTAGATACTTAAATTGGGTGCCACCTTTTATACTAATATTTTTTTTCCTGTGAATAATGCAACTCACACAGACAAAGAAATAGATCCTCTCTGCTTTAAATGGTTGGCTGGAAGATCATTTTATCAAGAGAACCTATGCCAAAAATATTTCCTCATGTGATGTGAGATTTACCACAGCGGAGATTGATTTGAAAGGGACAGGTGCTAAATATCTATCAACAATACCTATCTTTAGATTTAGAAAAAAATGTGAGAGAAAGAGGCAATAGATACTATGGGTGTATTATCTTTTTTCCTGCTTTGGTCTCCAAATAATAAAAGTAACATCTTTTTTCCTGCTTTGCTCTCCAAAGTTGTCATGCTGCCCAACATTGCCCAGCTAAGGCAAACATTATTTTATGTGCTTCATTTAGGTTTATGTAACAAGAGGAGATAGTGTGGTTTAGATCAGGTGCCTTTGTAAAGTGCTCTGAATGGCCATCTAGAATAGCCAAGTCCATGCTTTGACTCTAACCAGCCAAGAGGAACAAGTCTCCCTGCTAAGCCACATCAGTCCCATTTCATGTCAAACACAAACACAGACGGCTTTACCTGCTCCTTTTTTTTGCCTTTTTTGTCTGCTTCTCTGTATGTTTATGTAGGTGGCAGAAAACATATGCTCACATCCTCATTTGCCTGCTTTGGGAACACATAAGAACTTGCCTCTTCAGACAATCTCCTGAACAGTGTAGTATATGTAAAGTAAATGTCTATTTGTTCTTCCCGACAGAAGGGGTTCCTTTTGTATAATTATCCCTGGAATTACGACTCGGTTCCAAGATGCTTACATCTGACATGGGCATTCTGTTATGTAAAAGTTTGCTATTTGTTTCCCTGGTCCAATAAATGCTGTTTTATTTGAGGTATACATGGGAGAAAGGAAAATACCTGTTTCTGAGCTGCATTCCTTTGCAAGTACAAAATTGAAATTCAGGTGGATTGTCTCATGTTGTGACTAGAGAATTAAAATTAACTGGGGTCTCCACAGGCTGTTTTGCTTTATGCCTTATCAAACCACATTTTTTGTGGCTTGCTAGCAGGCAGCAGGCTGATTTGATGATGATATTATTGGTGTATTTGCAGATCTAGAGTCAGACATTTACTCATTAGAGAAGTTATCTGGTGGAAAATTGGGTGCTTTAGATAAGGTAGCAAATATTTAACATGGCCCACAATGAGGGTCCAAAATGTAGAAGCCAATTTAATGGTTGGTAGGCACCTGCATAACACTATGTGTCCAAAAATGTATGACAGTCTTTTGTTATGGATGGCAGATGGCTTCTTTGTTGTAAAGCATGCATGTGAGAGATGAGTACAAGTCACTTATTCATAAACTCAGCAATGGATATAAGTACTGAGTTTGTTATACAGTCTCATCATGTACTTTGCATAAAATTATTTAGGATGATAACATTTCATTACAGGAATGGTTATGCCAAGATGATTCTTTGATAGAATTTGCATTATTTTAAGTGTCTGCATGATAACAGCAACGGTAATGAAAACAGTGGGGTTTGGGTTTTTTTGTAAATAGGCTAGAACCAGCTGTCAGTTTTGGTAATATAGATGAACAGTCCTTTATAGACCCAGGGGTAGATAATTTCAGGGCAGATTGTTTTTTAGTTATTCTTAGAAGAAGCATATGTGCTGCATATCAATGCCAGGAAATCACTTGCAGCAAGTGCGTTAGTAGCAAAAAAAATACTGCTATTAATTGACACTTATAAATTTAAACTACTCATATATTTTAGCCATTAATACTACAAACACAGAATAATTTAAGTAAGGCTGGAAATCTAGTGTGAAAAAAATCTAGGTTTAAGTGTTAAAACAGGATTTTTGAGAGCCTCCTTTAACAGTAATTTTGTGGCAATACAAAAATTATGCAAACTTAGTTCTACCGATAGAACTATTTTTAGTCTTTTGGTGAGAATTTCAGTGAAGTCTTTCATAGAATGCTTTTGGGTACTTTGGAATTCAGAATAGCATAATTGCTTAAATTTCCATAAATGGTACAGTTTAACTGACCCATCTTCAAACTTCCAAACTGGATCATTAGTTTTCTCATAGAGTCATAGGAAGTAAAAAGTCTTCAAAATTAGTAAGGATACACAAGGTAGGTGTTGCAAGCAAGCTGGGAGAAAATCTAACTGTAAGATGGGTATACTGAGAGTTTGTCATTTCCCACCATCTCGTTATTTCTACTTGGGAAGCAAGGCTGAGTGAACACTAAAGCTGTTTTCCTCAAGCTGTGAATGATACACCACAATGGTTCTTGTCTCTAAAATGCAACCCAGCTTCTTATATTCTTAGTAGGAGCAGTATTCATAAGGAGAATTTGTTTATTTTTCCCTGGGCATTTGGAGAATTTCTTTAGCAAAACAAACAAAACAACCTTGCTTGTTGCACACCAGACTATTAAAATATGCTGAATCAAAGAAAATAATTCAATTTTTTTTAAACAACCACAACATGTTTCTGTGTATATATGCTAATAAAGGTAATTGGAATGGCTAGATATGTTCTTTTGTGAAAACTGTTCTTTGTTGCAATAAAAAAGCCTGAGGAAGACTAAATGTAATTTTTCAGTCTTTGAGAAACTCAGAGACTGTAGAGTTTGAAGTATTTTAGTGTTAATATGTGGGAAGCCATGGTCCTGGCTTTGTCCCATTGACCTTTANAGAACTTGCCTCTTCAGACAATCTCCTGAACAGTGTAGTATATGTAAAGTAAATGTCTATTTGTTCTTCCCGACAGAAGGGGTTCCTTTTGTATAATTATCCCTGGAATTACGACTCGGTTCCAAGATGCTTACATCTGACATGGGCATTCTGTTATGTAAAAGTTTGCTATTTGTTTCCCTGGTCCAATAAATGCTGTTTTATTTGAGGTATACATGGGAGAAAGGAAAATACCTGTTTCTGAGCTGCATTCCTTTGCAAGTACAAAATTGAAATTCAGGTGGATTGTCTCATGTTGTGACTAGAGAATTAAAATTAACTGGGGTCTCCACAGGCTGTTTTGCTTTATGCCTTATCAAACCACATTTTTTGTGGCTTGCTAGCAGGCAGCAGGCTGATTTGATGATGATATTATTGGTGTATTTGCAGATCTAGAGTCAGACATTTACTCATTAGAGAAGTTATCTGGTGGAAAATTGGGTGCTTTAGATAAGGTAGCAAATATTTAACATGGCCCACAATGAGGGTCCAAAATGTAGAAGCCAATTTAATGGTTGGTAGGCACCTGCATAACACTATGTGTCCAAAAATGTATGACAGTCTTTTGTTATGGATGGCAGATGGCTTCTTTGTTGTAAAGCATGCATGTGA
This sequence comes from Nicator chloris, assembly GCA_013400495.1. Classification (NCBI taxonomy): domain Eukaryota; kingdom Metazoa; phylum Chordata; class Aves; order Passeriformes; family Pycnonotidae; genus Nicator; species Nicator chloris. Next base: position 12,709 of record WAAE01001766.1, on the reverse strand, counting down.
GAGATGAGTACAAGTCACTTATTCATAAACTCAGCAATGGATATAAGTACTGAGTTTGTTATACAGTCTCATCATGTACTTTGCATAAAATTATTTAGGATGATAACATTTCATTACAGGAATGGTTATGCCAAGATGATTCTTTGATAGAATTTGCATTATTTTAAGTGTCTGCATGATAACAGCAACGGTAATGAAAACAGTGGGGTTTGGGTTTTTTTGTAAATAGGCTAGAACCAGCTGTCAGTTTTGGTAATATAGATGAACAGTCCTTTATAGACCCAGGGGTAGATAATTTCAGGGCAGATTGTTTTTTAGTTATTCTTAGAAGAAGCATATGTGCTGCATATCAATGCCAGGAAATCACTTGCAGCAAGTGCGTTAGTAGCAAAAAAAATACTGCTATTAATTGACACTTATAAATTTAAACTACTCATATATTTTAGCCATTAATACTACAAACACAGAATAATTTAAGTAAGGCTGGAAATCTAGTGTGAAAAAAATCTAGGTTTAAGTGTTAAAACAGGATTTTTGAGAGCCTCCTTTAACAGTAATTTTGTGGCAATACAAAAATTATGCAAACTTAGTTCTACCGATAGAACTATTTTTAGTCTTTTGGTGAGAATTTCAGTGAAGTCTTTCATAGAATGCTTTTGGGTACTTTGGAATTCACAATAGCATAATTGCTTAAATTTCCATAAATGGTACAGTTTAACTGACCCATCTTCAAACTTCCAAACTGGATCATTAGTTTTCTCATAGAGTCATAGGAAGTAAAAAGTCTTCAAAATTAGTAAGGATACACAAGGTAGGTGTTGCAAGCAAGCTGGGAGAAAATCTAACTGTAAGATGGGTATACTGAGAGTTTGTCATTTCCCACCATCTCGTTATTTCTACTTGGGAAGCAAGGCTGAGTGAACACTAAAGCTGTTTTCCTCAAGCTGTGAATGATACACCACAATGGTTCTTGTCTCTAAAATGCAACCCAGCTTCTTATATTCTTAGTAGGAGCAGTATTCATAAGGAGAATTTGTTTATTTTTCCCTGGGCATTTGGAGAATTTCTTTAGCAAAACAAACAAAACAACCTTGCTTGTTGCACACCAGACTATTAAAATATGCTGAATCAAAGAAAATAATTCAATTTTTTTTAAACAACCACAACATGTTTCTGTGTATATATGCTAATAAAGGTAATTGGAATGGCTAGATATGTTCTTTTGTGAAAACTGTTCTTTGTTGCAATAAAAAAGCCTGAGGAAGACTAAATGTAATTTTTCAGTCTTTGAGAAACTCAGAGACTGTAGAGTTTGAAGTATTTTAGTGTTAATATGTGGGAAGCCATGGTCCTGGCTTTGTCCCATTGACCTTTACTAAATGTTTAA
>WAAE01001766.1:0-11315 GCA_013400495.1 Nicator chloris | reverse complement strand
AAAAATTAAAAAAAAAAAAAAAAAAAAAAAAAAAAAAAAAAAAAAAAAAAAAGAAAGACTCAACACAACTTTTGGGAAGCTTATTTTTATAAAAGAGGTATTTTGATTTCTCCATTACAAATCATAAGAAACTCGATTTGTTTTTAGCCAAAATTTATCTGTTTGAACAGTACAAAATCAACGGAGGAAAACAAGATTGCACAGTATAATTGCACTTCTGAATTAAATCAAAGCTTTTATGGATGTAAAGTTCTCAGGCTTCTACAATGACATATAAAAGTCCTAGTGTATTAGATGGTTTTCTGTAGGTTGTGAAGATGAAGATGAAAAATGGGAAGCTAATTTCAGCCTGGCTAGCACAGCACAATATTACTCATTTGGCCTATAACTGAAACATTCTATATTCCCTGAAACATATGCAGCATCCTGCTGTGGAAATGGGTTTTTTGCTGCTGCTGCTGGTGGTTGATATTATTATGCTTTATTTTGCTAATCTTCAGAATAGCTGTTAACTGTATGTAGTGCACAGTTTTTATGGATCATGTTCAGTACAGCTCAAGCTATATGTTAAAACAGAGAGAAGAGACACAATTTAGTTTCACAGACTTCAGTCTTGGAGATACATTACACTTTTTTTAATAAATTCAGATCTAATATATCTTGTGGTTTACTCATCTTTGGTCTGCAGTCAGTTAGCTTTCAAGGCTACTGATTACAAATTTGAATAAAATAGATAAGAGGTATCATGGTAAAAGAACAGTAAGCCCTTTGTGTAGGAGACATTTTGCTTTCTTCTTTTTATTGTTACAGTAGATGTTTCTATATTTGTTCTGTCTTGTCCAGAACATCTGGCAAATAATAATAATAAACAAATCAGTAGCTACAGTTCAGATTTTCAAAAACTAGCTAAGAAAAAATGCTTCCATCTGCCTGCAAAGAACTGGCTCAAAACTTTAGAAAAAAACCCCAAGCTTCACGTATGTAAGAAATACTGATAGTAATAAACTATGAAGTAGCTATATTTTAAAACTAAATGGAGAGTCTAAAAAACAGTGCAAGAATTCTTTTTTTTTAAACAAAATCCATTATCTCTTTGCTTGAGTTATCTCAATTTTTCTTTCAGATCAATCACAGCAACTAGGCAAAGCACATTTGAAATCTTCAGTGAGCACTGAAGAGGCTCATTTGGTGCTATTTGAATTCTTCCACCATAATAATGTAATTAGTACTTATTAGTAAAATACCTTCTGAATAGAAGTGTTTACATTCATTAAATACTCTAGGTTATTAAGGATGTGAAAAACCCCTTAAACACATACAAAAATTTTGGATATTAATTAAATAAAAGATCTTATCCTAATAACATCTGTGACCCATTATTTTCCCTGTGCTTCTTTCTGATGAATAAAATAATATTGCTAGACATAGTTTTTTTCCTTTTATGCATCTTAATTATTGTATTTCTTACATCTACATGTGTAAAGGATATGAAAATATCATTTTCTATGTTATTCTTTCCCAAAACTTCTGGTATTTGCTTATTTTCCATGATATTACTGGGAGGTTCCTGAAGAGGCACTAAAGCACACTATACTCCCCATGCTTCAGTTTAAACCCACAGTTTGTCCTGCTTGCCATGAACTTGCAAAGTTGGTTGTTTGTGTTCTCCTTGCAGCAGGCAGCACGATACAGATGCCAAGAGTGATGAGACAGATTCCCTCCATCTTCTCTTCTCCAGACTAACCAACCGCACTTCTCTCTAACCCTCTCCTTGGAGACTACTTATCTGTTGTCTGAAAACTTTCATTCTTTTCCTCTAGGCTAAGCAGCTGGTCCACATTTTTACTGATGATGGTATTCCACGTCGAATATTATACTTGTGGTTTAGGAATGGTATCCCCCAGTATAGTATTGCCCCTAAGAAAGCCCAGAATACAAGACGCACCCCTGCCCCATATGGTGGGAGATACAAAAGGCAAAGACCACAGGTTGAGATAAGAACACTTCACTGGAAACAGCAATGAGATAAGAAAGCAGTAACAGCAACAACGCAAATAACAAAAATGTACAAAGGACGATTTACATGCAAAAATGCTCACCAAGCCCAGGACAATGAAAAACAATGGCAGACAGACCCTCTACCTACCACACTTTGCCCACAAGCCTAAGCCACACCACTTCTTCCCAGAAGCAAGAGTCCCTGTGATGATATAGGTGGTATTAATGAACAACCTAGACACTCCCACAGAGCTCCTGGCTTCACCTTCTCATGAGTACTGTGAAAAAATTAGCTCTGTCCTGGCCAAAACCAAGACAATACTTCAGTGAGGTATATTTTCAATATGCAATGCACTGATAAGCAGTGAGATGACTATGTATATTTTGGAGGCCATACTCCCTTTCTACCTCTATTCATGTCGGTCACCATTTCATGGTAGCATGACATTGTAGCCTTGTGGTTCCCAGACGTTTCTTTTCCAAATGTTATGTATGCATTTGAATGTTCCTGCTCAACTATAGTACTTCCTATGGGTTGGCTCAGAATTTCATCTTTTTATCTATTCCATTCTTCAAAGTTCACAGGCCTATTTTGAATGTAGTTTAAATTCTCTGACATACTGGCTGTACCTCCCAGTATCAGCAGCAAATACGGCATTTCTTTATTGTGAATTTAGGATGCTGAAGTGGTAGAGTCCTTTCAGTGTGGTTGTGCTCTTATTTTCTGTGCTGGATGAAGTTCTTACTGCTGAAAGTATATAATTCTAAACAAATTCTCTACATCATTTTCAACCTGAACAAGGATTTATCCATTTCACCTCCTGTTGCTAGTAGTTGAGACAAAAGATACAGTAATTTGTGACTTTCTGGACCAGTATAATGTAGTCCACAGGATCAGGAAAATATAAGTAGCTCTCAGATGGCTTCCATTCCAGGTGTCTCAGATTCTAAGTTGTTTGGGGTTAGATTTGGTTCTTTCTCTCTTGTAGAAAATTTTTCCCATAAATTGCTAGGAGATTGACTGCTGGTACTTAGTGGGTTCTTGAATGGAACAAAAGAGGTGGCTGAGGTGGGTAGAGGAGTGAGCACTGGGCTACACATTTTCTTTTGGTCTCTGGGAGTTTCTTTTGGGGGGGGGGGTGCGGAGGATGTTAACACGAGTTTTGGGGGGCAGGAAAACAACAGGGGTGGGGGAAGTAAGGGCTCTCTTGTTCTGGGCATCAGAAGGACAGCCAGGCTGTTTGCTTGCTGTGAGTTCACTGTCACCACCAATTCCAGTCCTGGAAAGCCACCATCACCTGCGCGTGTGCCCAGGAACTCTGAGCTCTCCTCCTCCTGCCCTGCTGGAGCCGCTCCTTTGCCGCTGCTCCTTCTTGCTACGGTGTGGCCACACACCCCTGCCCTGCCAGGACATCCCACCCCTGCCTGCTGGGACATTTCTGCCACTCCAGCCACCACCACAGAGCTCCTGATTTGTTTCATCCAGCAACCCGGGATATTCCACTGTTCCAGCTTGGTGCTCTCAGAGTCTGCAGGAGCACCGAAATCAGACTGCCCTGGGCTTTGTGAAGCAAAGCCCTCGAGGTTCCTGGTTCTGTTTTGTTGTTAATGCTGTAGTTGTGGTTATTTGTTTTGTTTACTTATACATACTAGTAAAGAACTGTTATTCCTACCCCCCATACCTCTGCCTGAGAGCCCTTTAATTTTCTAAATTATAATAGTTTGGAGGGAGGGAGTTTGAATTCTCAAGGGAAGCCCTGCCCTCCCCAGCAGACACCTGTCTTTCAAACCGAGACATAAGTGCAGTTTCAAATTCAGTTAAAAGAAGGCTTTCTGAAAGTAACAGGTCTGAAGCATCATAGTTCTGTCTTTCTTACCTTATACTGTAGCTCGGGCAGTTGAAATAGTTTTGAATTTTCTTCGTCAGGGGAGTACTGTGGCTGAGTAAATCTCTAACTCAAGTGAAAGCACTGAAAAGAAGGCCTTTATTTTTAAAGCACCAGTAACTAAGTGCTTTAAAATTCAGACCACTTAAAGACAAACTACCAAATCCCCTGGACTCTCTTTCCTTCTTCTTCCTTCCCTTCACCTCCTCATCATCACTCCCAAACTAGATACAAGTTTAAATCCTCTGTTGAAATGTTTCTGTCAATTTCTCTGCTAGTTTCTAAATCATGCAATTTTTCCTCAGAATGAGTCCTTTGATTCATGCCATCTGAACTTCAGAATATTTTGCCTCAATTAAAACGAAAAATTGCCAAAGTGTTTTCAAAAGGTGGTCCTATCCCTCTGCTTTCAATCAGAATTTTTACTCATGCCTGTGAAGTTAAAGCTAAATCATGGGCTTTAAGATATACACTTTGATAGAGCTTGTGCTGCTTTCACTATTTGGAAATAAGGCATAACTGGGGTTACACTGGAGAGAGGAGCCTGATCTACAGCATTAATCACTTGAGGAATAAAAATACCAGCAAATTTTGAGTGCCATTATAAGATGCTTCAACAAAGAAAATGGGATTTATTGAATGAAACCTACACTGACATCAATATCTGCTTTTGTGTCTAGAATTTTTAAACAGGACTTGAGTGTTTTCTGATTTTTTTTTCCTAAAAAAAGCATTATGTAAATGTTTTGTATAAGCCTTTTCAGCCTGAATTTCTATTGTACAAGGAATGACTCACAAGTCCTAATTTCAGGGCCTATTCTGCTTTTAAGTTTTGACTTTGGCTAAAATCCAGGACACGCAACAAAGAAAGTACAACCATAACTCCTCGAGAATAAGTTACAAATAAATAATATTTGAGAAACAGATGATGAAAAACTTGAAGGTTTTATTTCTAAATTTATTAATGGCTATCAGTGCATGGATATCTCTACCTAGTATCTTCTAATGCTATGTTGGCACTTTTCATTCACACATGTTAGTCTCTTAGGAGTACAGAGCAAAACAGCTGTTGACTTAAGCAATCTGGTCTCGTGGTAAGTGCCCAGTCCATGGCAGGCTGGTTGGAACTGGTGATCTTTAAGGTCCCTTCCAACCCACACCATTGTCTGATTCTACGAAACTGTGGATCATGCCTTTGTAATAGCACCTGGGAGAGTTTTTTGTTCCTTTTTATGAGCATTATATCAAGTGGAGACATGTCATACAAGCTTTGTCCTCACCAGCTGCTTTCTAAGACAGATCCACCAGTTTGCATCCAAAGGCATTAAAGCGTTCTCCAATTGAAAATAAGAGAAATCTTGGTTGTGATAAAATGACTCAAAACCGTGGAGACCAGAGTAGGATATGTGATGTTGAGTATAATGACATTTGGCAGCGTGCCTTATCAACTTTGAACCAAATTTTGTGTACGAATGCCTGGACAGAAATGCTGCCATTTCTGTTCTTTCTTCTTTCTGTCTGTTTGTGCTTTTTTAGTAGGTGTTTTTTATTAATACCTTTGATTTCCTGGCTACTTTACTTTGCAACTGAAAACTTACAAGAGAGTAGGGTGAAGGAGGTTGGCTGCTAGCTTGAGATTTATGTATTTGGGTTCAGTTTGGTTGCTATCATTATGTGATTCTTGTACAGATTCTAGCCACTTAGAAAAGTTCTTCCTCCTAGTTTCATTTTTACACAATATGCTAATCAGAAACTGTATTGTGATTCCACTTCTTCATTCCTCAAATCGCCATGTTAAAGTAAGTTTTATTCTATTTCTTCCTTTTTTTTTTTTTCCCATAAGCACATCACAGTAAAATAAAATATTCCTAAGAACTGATTTGTGTTATTTTGGATAGGCTTTTTATATATTAGATGTCACCATTCCAGCATCATTTTCTCCCAATGTATCTGACTTTCACATGATTTTAAAACCAAATCACACTGCTTTTCACTTTTTTGAGAAGCTACTTTATACGTCTGAGTCTCTAGATTTTTACAAGGCTCTTCTGAATGAGACAGTCGCATATCAGTGATAGTTATTTTTGGTTGTATGATTCTGTTGGTTTTAATACTTAAAGCTAATTTTATTTTGGAATGCTACTTTTATAGAACTGCCACTTTTTCTGCAGTTTAAAAGCATGAATATTTGCTAACAAATTTAAATATAAAGTTCATCCTATTTCGGAATAACTTCCATGAGAGGAATTATAAAGACAATATCATGTTGTTATCTATTTCATCAGTTTTAACAACAAACATGACTAATTGTAGGTTTACACTTAACAAAATACCGTAGTCCTTCTAAGCTCTATTGTACTGATTTCTTCTTATGCTTCTATCATACTGTTCTTTTTTCACCTACTTCTGATGTCAATAATTTTAGCAAGAGTGGCCAGTTCTCAGCTATGTATGACTAGACCTGAGAAGGAAGGTACAGGAACCCAGTGTCAACCATGCTGCACCATAATACCTAAGCATTGACTGTAATATGAAACAAAATGGAAAAGGATGTCTACAAATATTTGGATTTATAATATCAAGAATAACTTACAGTGAAGGTGTCAGTCACCAGTGGATATTTTTAGACAGTCCAAGACCATCTTTCCCAGTTTGCAAGGAAAAATATGCTATATGTTTTAGAATATGTGCTCAGCTTGCACATCTTTTTCCATGTAAATGATTTAACCTTTTAGCCATCTGGAAGCTAGAAGTAGCAGTATTCAAATTTATATATGTAATTGAATTGCAGATGTAAATTTTGCGAAGTATTACCAAAAATGCAAGTCTCACCTTATTGGAAATTTGCCTCTTCACTTGCACATGTTCCACTACAGAACAACATGAGTCAAACTTGTGCTGTCAGTGCTTGAGAATTTTCCACTGGCCACCAACTCATTAAAACCAGACAGTAACAAAAAATCATCATGACCCTTAGCCAGAGGGACCTTTAAGATAGAAAAATCTCTTTCTCTTCTATTTGCCTAATCATTTTTGCACAGCTTCTATTTCCTCGGGAGTCATTCGCTGGTCTCCTAGACACTGTGAGAGCTCCATTAAATGTTGCCTGTGACCTTCTGTGCCCGAGAAAACTCTATGTGGAACACTACTGGTATCAGCAAAGCTTTTATCATATCCATACAATACCTGGTCAGTGATCTTTCTCTGAACTGGTATCTCTACCTTACCCAACTTTGCTGCTGCTCATATTCTCTTCCTGTTTACCCCATGAATATCCCCAAACTGATGCCCTTTCCTGCCTACACCTTGCCCCGAGGACTGAATTCTTGCCATGTGAGTGACGTGGTCATTCCACAGGATAAAAGACGAAAAAGCAACCTGTATCCTTTAGTGACAGGGTGACTATGGAAAATGTTGAGTGTGCAGCAGTGGAAACAAGCCCTGTTGTCTTCTTTATTTCAATGTGGATGTGTGGAATTGTCATAATTGTGTGATAATTCTGGAATTTATTCCAATTGATTTTGTATAACCAGAATAATGTCTCATTATGCTGTATAATACACCTCAAGAAAAACAACATGAAGTAAAGTAATGCTTCAGTCAGTGGTGTCCTATGTGATAAGAGTTCTCCTATGAGAGGCTTTGTCCCATTGTTTTCTCCAGTGTCTGGCTTTTTTGTCTTTTATTTATTACTATTTTGTTATGACAGTAACACAGATGTTACTTTTCAAATTCATTATCACTGTTGTTTCTCAGCATTTCCCAAATGAAACCATGGTGAGACAGAGCACCATGCTTCCATTTCCTTGATAATCACTTTCTCCAAGGAAACTGATAGGTTTCAAATTCATGTTGATGATGAAGCTACTATTTGTATACAGCTAAATTGGTGAGTTGGGTTTTTTTTCTCTCTCTCTCTTTTCCCACTTTTTATCTTCTTTTTCTTATTTTTTTAATTTTTTCCCCATTTTTCCAGCACAACAGCTTTCATGCTTTCCAGGTCACTGAAAATGGGACAGAATGCTCTGAGCCATGTGCCCTACTGAGTGGAACTGTTTTGTTCATATGCACTGATGCTCCCTTTGTAAAGAAATAAAAAAAAAGCAAGCAGGAGAATGCAGAAGTGAATGTGTTTGATTCTGTGCTCTAAGTTTAACAAAACAAACAGATTACAGACCTCCTTTGTATTTGAAATATTTCACGTTTGGCCAGGTAAATTTTGTTACGGCATTTGATAATTTTTATTGCATTAGAAGGTTAACGTTTATAGGAAATTGTTCTATTTCTGCAATGACATTTTAATGCAGTAGTATTTTTCAGAGAAAACATTTCTTTATGGATTTTTCTCTGCATAAACAGTTTTTTCCCCTTGCATTACCCTAATATTTATATTATTTACAAATGTTTTATAGAAACGTAACAGCATCCAAACAGTCAGAATAATTGCAAAATCTCTTTTATTTTAAAGGATCTAATGCTCTGCACAGAAACATAAAAATGCTGGTTGGCCTGAGATGAAAAGCTGAGATGAGGGAAATCTTTGCTACAAAGACATATTTTCTATAAATACGAAGAAAGGAAGTACCTTGCTGCAAAAAGAATGGAGGTAGGGAGCTCACCCTTTCTTGGGTATAACTTACTAGTTATTCCTGTCTGCTAGTTTTTTAAGCACACTAAGACTGATGGATTCTAGTGCAGAAGACAGATGTAAAAGCAAAGATTCAAAAGTTTTAATACAGTGCAATTTTAGTAGTATTAGATAGGAAGAGATGGGAAGGGAACACACTTTGAAACTGTGGCTGGGTAATCATGATAATAGAAAATATGTTCTAAATATGTTTTGAGTGATAAAATACAGTGGATGGAAGCTTCCTTCTTATTCATGTCTGTAAAATAACAAATCATTACAGACATCTAGCTTTCATCTCTAAAAGACTGAAATTTCAGTGATGAGACTTCCTTTTCCTGTGACATCACAATTTTTACATCTATGGTAAAAATATTAAAATAAACTTGCAGATTTTTTCGCTCAATGTGGTTATATTTCCATAATTTCAGTAGTGGAATTGGTGTAGAATATGCATTCAGAATCATCCATACAGTGTCTGAAAAAAGTTCTTTCACTAACATGAACCAGCACATATAAATATATGTCCATATATTTATGTACACACAGCCATAAACACAGAGACAAAATCTGAGACTGTTCTCTATCTAGGGCAGTTAAATTGTTCAAAGTCAGTGTTGATTTTGAATGCCTTTATTTATCAGTATCAGTCTTGAAACATCTGATGGGGACAACCTTCATAAGGCAAATGTAGGTAATTTTCCCCAGATCTTAATTTTTAATCTGAGTACTCAAAAAATAATCCACTGCATAAACTTAATTTTTTTGGTTTGTTGGGTTTTTTCTTATTTTCAAATATAGGTCAATGATTCATAACATCCTGGATGTGTTACTTGTTTTCTTTCCTTTTCTTTCCAATATGCTGATGAAAAGAGATAAACAGATAAGCTGACCCCAGAAAAATTCAGTTATGCAGACTTTTGCTAGGATTAATGAAAACAACCCAACTATGTATCCTGTGACACAGAAGGAGGCATAAACCCAGGTTTACAGGGTACCAAAGCCTTTGACTCAATCCAGACAAGTTTGTTCTCTTGGATCCATTTTACAGGAAAGGACTGGTTGTAAGTATTTCACTCATTTTAAGTACTTTAATGGAGAAGTTATTGAGTGTTTAGCACTTTGCAATATCTAGACTTAGGTGCTGTTCATCACCTCCCTGGTTCCCTCAACTTTGAAGCATGCCTTCTCTTACAGCTCAGAGGTAGACTGCCACCTTCTGAAGCACTAAGACCATTGCCTCTAGCATCGGGGGGGGGGGGTGGATTTGNGGGGGGGCGGGGGGGGGGGGTGGATTTGTGAAGCTTTCTTGGGTATATAAATCAGGCCCTGAGGCTCTTGAGTGTAAGAAATAAGACCAGATCTTGGGCTCAGGTAGTGTCTCTGATGTTCTGAAGTTCCAGAAATACATATTCTCAAGTAAACATAAGCCTGTGCGCAGCATGTCAACAGAACTTTGTCAAGTCAGAACACTGAAATGTAGCAAAGCAAATAAGTAATTAAATGTTATTAATTAGTCCCAGACTGTTTTCTACAGAGCATATCCTTTATCGTCTGCTGGGAAACTTTGCCATTTAATCTGAGATTTAGGACAAACTGCCTCAGGTTTTAATTCTAGACACGCTTCAGTTTCTAAAGTTCTCCCCAGGCACAATCTCTTTGATTCACTGCAAAATGAAGTTTGACATATCTTATTATGAAGAAATACTTCATTTGAAAATGTGCAGAATAGCTCTAGGAAAACAACACCAAACTGAGAAAACCTTGCAAACAGTGCAGCCTTTCTACAAATGCAAAAGAATACAAAACTAAAACAATATTTCTCATTAACAATGAAGTTTTCAAATAGCTGTGAGTGGAAGCTGTGAAGGTACCCCAGCTATAAAACTGTTAGCCAGAAAATGTTGAGAATTTATAAATTGGCTATGCTGTCCTGAGAGCACTTACAGAGAATTCAGTGGTCACCCTGTCACCTCTCTTTGTTGCTGTGGGAGAAACAGAGGCGGAGGATTTATCCAGCAGTTCTTGTGGTACCAGCTCCTCTGAGTCAGTGTTGAAGACATTTCACAAGTGACTGCATCCCAGGTTGCACAAAACCAGACTGTCAAAATCCATTTTGTCCTTCTTGGCAGAATGCTCTCATTTTTGTGAAATCAGTGCTTTAATGTCCACTTACAAAAGGCTTGGATTTTGTTCTGCAGCTTTCCCTCTCCACATTCTCTTCTGTTCATTCTTCTCCTCTTTCACTGACATCTGTAATGACATCTTACATCCAGATATGGCTCATATTGCACACTCTATAAATCAGGTTGTTGATTCATATTGTGAAGTGTTTCACATTTTCTGAGAATTCCTTGGGATGTCGTAGCCTTTTCCTCTCAAAGAAAACTCCCTGTTAGGCTCAATATGTGGATACTTTTTCATTGAATGTGCTCAGGGGGGAAATGAAGAAAAGGATACTCTCTATTGATATATATTTTTATTGGTTAAAAATATCAAACAAAATGTCAACCCTTTTGAGTGGAAAGGTCATTAATGGAGAATGTAGGAGTGCATGGGATACCAGACTCCAGTTAAACCTTCATGGATTTCTCATAATCTCCAGTACCACTCTGAACTCCATGAAGCTTATTCATGTTTGGGAGACATCTCAGTAATAACTAGCTGGAGGGGAAAGGACTGGCAGCCTCACCACCTCAGTCTGCTTCTGTGAAATCTCCATGAGTACCTAAGAGAGAATACATGGATCCTGTCACACCCAGTGGGTTATTTCCATCTTCAGCTTTTTTCCATTTAAAAAAAAA